>JABWTJ010000515.1:339899-473748 GCA_016801875.1 Solanum sitiens
TGGGTTACTTGATATTAAGCTGATGTTGATGAATCGTTGTGTAGTTTCTTATGGGCTTTCTAATGATATAAGAATTGTATTCAATTGATATATAATTGATATTAGATTGTTAAACCTAGATTGAATTGATGTAGATTCATTGAGTTTTATGGTTATTGCTTTGAATTGTTGTTCATGGCCATGGGTAAGGCCATGTGATGTTGAATTGGTTGATTTGGCATTGAATTGAAGTATGGATATGAGGATGAAGGTATGCTGCCCCATTTTTCCTTAATTTGATATTAATTATACTTATATTCTATTGTGATTGGTATGGTCCACTTATGGTGGCAGTGTTATGTGTTTTACTTGCAATTGATGTGGCCTTGTCGGCGTTACTTTATGTAATATTATGAGCATGGCCTTATTTGCAATTACTTGAAGTTATGTGGCTATTTGTGTAGTAGTTGATGTGAAGTATGGCATTACCTATCTACATGTGAAGTTATATAGTCATGTATGTACTCTTCTAGTTATGTTGCCTTAAGTGATCTTGTTAGACTTTGACTTGACATTATGAATGTAGTGTTAGGTTAAGTCTTGGTTATTCCTACTTGACTTTATGAGTCTATGTGGAGTATATTAATGATGTTATGATGATATATAGGGTGAATTGAAGATGTTAGGTTGTTTTAGAGGTGTTTCTAGAATGACTTGTATTATGTGTTAAAGGAGAAGTATGTGATGTGTTGTATTGGTTCACTTGTATCTCTTGCTTGATGTATATATGGTTATGAGTATGTGATGTCTTGATATAGGGTGTTATAACTCTTAGTCTTGAATGTATGAATGACATGTGACTTTAAATGATTTTATGAGAGTCTCTTATGTGCAAACCTTGACTTAAGGGTAAGGTTAAGATGGATTGAAGTAGTTAGCCGTAACGGTATTCTTCAAAGTAATGGAATGATGGACTTAAGGTTAGTTGGATGGAACGGCATCATATTAACACTTAGGAAAGTCATTATGAGCTTCTTATCGCCATTGTGAGGTAGCCCTAGTGGACCTTCCTTGGTAGGGTAAATGTGATTGGGTTATGAACTCGATATGGAACCCTATTATATGAAGCTTAATGTGGATTAATCTTTGGGAACAAAGGCTAGCACCGAGTGAGTATGGCAACGAAAGTAGTTCTAGTTAAGTGTGAGACTAGAATACAAAGAAATCCTTCATATTTCTTAACCATGTGCCGACATGGGATGTGTCCAAGTTCTA
This sequence comes from Solanum sitiens, assembly GCA_016801875.1. Classification (NCBI taxonomy): domain Eukaryota; kingdom Viridiplantae; phylum Streptophyta; class Magnoliopsida; order Solanales; family Solanaceae; genus Solanum; species Solanum sitiens. The sequence goes on from JABWTJ010000515.1 coordinate 341,154, forward strand.
CCATTGGCAAGTAGAACAACCTCGTTGAAGTAGGATAGAACTTCGGATTCAATGTCTTGCTATCATGGTCTATGTCGTTTATTGCCTATTATCATCATGTGGAATACCTATTAGCATTAGATAAGTTTATGAGGTTTAGGTGGTGGTATGGGACGCTATCTGGACATTGCACAATAGACTTTGAAGGTGTTATGTGGAGTTCCTAGGTCTTGTCCAAGACCATTATGTGAGTGTCTTATGTGATGCTTTATGTGAGTGTCTTATGTGATGTATGAGTCTTAATGAACTAATGAATTAATGACCTATGTTAGTAACTATGTAAATGAATGAGTACCTAATCTAAAGTGGCTTAAGCATTCCTTAGCTAAAGTGTGAGGAGGGCATGGAAGGATGATCTCTTCATGTTTTATCTTTGGAAGTCTTGAGGATCACACTAGTTAGGGAAGTTGGTTAATCTTGTTGACATGATCTAAACCTTAGGAAGTCTTAAGGACTATTTAGGTAATCTTGAAGAGGTCACTGCACTATGGACATTATCTTGTTGATTTACTTAAGTAGGTCTTTTGATAGTCTTTGGAAGGAGAATGTCTTCTAATCTAAGTGTTGGTGTGTTTAGTGAGAATGATTTTATTTGAGGTAGTCTATAGGATCTCTTGTGTGTGTGTGATAGAGAATGTATGGGCGGTCGCTCCACACTCACTCAAGTGAACCATGGAAATGACCTTTGGTAGATGAATCTTACCTTGATGTTTATGATTGTTTTGTAAGTATGTATGTGACTCATTGTAGGTAATCTTAAGGGTCGTTTAGGCACATCTAGAGAGGGTGTATGGGCGGTCTCTCTTTGTGTGACTTAAGTGAATATTAGGATGACTTTAAGTGAGGGAATTACATGTTAGAAAGACTTAAAGTGAGGGATGAAGTGCTTCACTGTAAAAGTGAATTAATTCACTGTACAGTGAATATAGCTCACTGTAAAGTGAGTTCTTTAAATGGTATTTTTGGTTAATTGTTATCTTATGTGTTTCCTAAATTCTAAATGATGTTCTTATGTTTAAACTATGATTTCCAAATGAAAAGATGCATATTTCCAATAAAGTCCGTTTTCATGATTTTATGCATATAGCCATACTTAGTACATGTGGTTGTACTAATTCCATGCTTTATTTTCTATCTATAGTTCTTGGTAGGTCAAGAGCTTGTGAAGTGAAGACTTGGACTTAGAAGGATCGTTCAAGAAGAAGTTGAAGTATGTCCTCAATTGACTCGAGGGCATATGTCTTTTATTATTTTCTTTGAAGTATTGTAAAAGACTATGTCTTTCTATTTTCGTATTGAAGTATGGGCCGTGTCCCAAGTATTCTTGTGTCTTAAGATGATGAGATTGAGACTTAGTGTTTTTCCTAATTTCTATTACTTTTATATGAAAGAGAATTTTTAAATACTATATTATGTTTTGTGAAAAGTTTTAATTCCGCACTACTTTTCACTATGTATATGCAATGAATGATATGAATGAGGCTTGTCTTAGAACTCTGAGAGTTCGACGACGCTGGTCGCAATCCGATATTGCACCCTATCTTCTAGGGTATGATTTCGGGTTGTGACACATACTTTCACATGTAAGTAGATATGATCATACATCATCTAATCAACTACACAAATAACCATATAACTTCAAGTAGAGCCGACAAGGCCATGATCATCAATATACTTAAAATAACGCCGACAAGGCCACATCAATTCACATAACACCACCACCATAAGTGGACCAAACCAATCACAACATAATTTAAATCTAATTAACATTAATTAAAAGTAAATAGGGCAGAGTACCACCTCTTCATCCTCAACACTTCAAGCAAATACCAAATCATCCAATTCATCATCATAAGGCCCTTACCCATGGGCATGAACACCAATTCAATAAATCTAAACCAATTCAACATAGATTCAACAATCTAAGATCAATTAGACATCAATTGAATACAATTCCTATATCATTAGAAAGCCCATAAGAAACCACACATGAATTCATAAACATAGACCAATATCAAGTAACCCATAAATTAGTCAAAAACTAGGATTCATCAATTACATGGGTTCATAGGTTGATTGAGTTAAAATCACCTTAATAACCACAATTCAATCACTAAACAATAATGATAAAAACCATTAATGCAAGAACCCATGGTAGATCATGAAATAGGTCAATTCAACTTTAGTTAGAAAACATCTTTGAAAGTTGGGCTCCTTCATGAAATGAGTTTCAAGGATCAAAAGACATACCTTAACAATGCTAATCCTTCAATTTGATGAAGAATCTCCACTCAGATCACCAATCCAAGATCTTCCTTGACTTTTAGCTTTAATGGAGTCTTGGGAAATTTCTAAGAGATTTTGGGATTTTGATTTTGAAGAATGAAATCTTCTAAGTATTAAAGACTTAAATAAATTTAAAATACCCAAAATAACCCTTAGGCACCGCCAATACTCTTATTTGGAAGTTAAGTGAAATTACAAGTTCACCCCTTAACTTGGCAGTGCACGTGCACGCAGGGACAGCACCATCGACGGTTGCCCATCGACGGTCCATACCTTGACCAACGGACCAGCCTTCTGGTCAGTGTTCTGGGACTGAGACTTATCCAAGTATCCCTATCCCCTGAGACTAAGTGTCAACCGACGGTTGCCCATCGACGGGGCGTAGGTCCACACACGGGTCGTACTGTCCTCCGTCGATGGGTTGAGAGACTTGAAACTGGTAGCTTAGCTCCTCAAGATAAGTACCAAACGACTCCCATGACCTACAGGGCATCGAAAAGGCCACTGGCCATCGATTGCCATCCGTAGGTGGGACTGCCTTGTGCAGTTTTTGCCACCAACGTGGGTCCTTCCTCAAGGACCCTTGGTTGGTCCTTGGGGATGTTTTCCCAGATGTTTCCAACCCAAACATGACCTTAAATGAGTTTAGGACCTCTCACATGAATTTCACTCAAAATGAACATATAAAACTCAACGAAACATGCTTAGCCACACAAGGTCATTTCAAGGCACATCTTTTGAACGTCATGGACTTTGTTGTGTGTTTGACCTCCAAACTTCACGAAACTTGACACATTATCTATATACATCATATTAACTCATTTAAGGACCATAAAACCTCATACATCACACATAAACACATAAAACGACATATGAGGCACTTAGGTGACTTAGTCGTAGAACGTCTTGGCCGTCCCTTGACGTTTGACTTCCAATGCACCTAATACTTTAGACACTTCATCTATACCATTTGATAGACCATTTTAGGACCTTAGAGCATCATGACCACAATGTTAGGATATAGTTCACCTATGTCATTTTCGGGACCTTACATAGACCATCAATTGATGTATGGTCTTCATCCTTGAATCTCTTTTCTTCAAGGAGCCAAACTTCAAAGGGATTTCCAAAGTCTTTCAAAGATGAAATTTTCCTATTTTATATTTATCCATGGGTTCTTGCATAAAACATTTTGAATCATTGTGTATTGATTGAATTTATGTTAATTTGATTATTTTAACCTAATTACTCTATGAACCCATGCAATTCATGAAACTCTAGTTTTTGACTACTTTATGGGTGTTTTCATTATGTCTTAATCCGATTGAATTTTTGTGCAGTTTGATCAGGGAAACTGAATTATCAATGGATCATGCTATATTTGTTAGTAGGCTGCCCTAAAATGACAAACTCATGTAATATTATTTTTTGATTCGTTGTGTATTGTAATTGTTGGGTTGAATTGTAAACTATGGCTATTGGTAAGAGCCTTGGTATATTGTGTTGGATAAATTGGCTATGGATTGGAGTTGTGAGGTTAAAATGATGGTATGTTGATCTAACATTCTCTATATTGTGTATTATAGGCCTTAGATAGTAATGATGTTTGGTATGGTCAACTTATGGTGGTGGTGCTTATGTGTTATACTTGTGAATAATGTGGCTCGTCTGCGTTACTTTATGTATTGTGGCTTTATCATGTTATAAGTTGAATATGTGAATGTTAGGAAGGTCGTGATGACTTATGTGTTTATGTGGAATAAAAGCATGAGTTCTTCGTGTTGATGATACGTGTCTCTAGTAGACTATAGTGTAGTCAATATGTGGATTACTTTATGTTGAAGTATGATGTTTCTTGATAGATTATATGATACTTGTGATACTTATATTGATGATACTATAGTAGGGAATAGGGTAACCTATGGATGATATTGGTTATACCTATGTGCTTCTTGAATGATAATCTATATGTGGAGTATGTGTGTGTCTTGTTTTGGTAGACTTGTATCACTTACTTGATACATGTACAATGTGAATATGACTTCTTGACTTAGTATACTAAAGCTCCATAGTCTTGTATGTGTTATGGACATGTGGCCTTGAACATAACAAAGAAGGTCCTATATGTTGAACCTTTAAGGTTATGATATCCTTGAAGTTGAAAGTCGTAATGGTATCCTTCTTGTATGAATGGTGGACTTAGGGTTGGTTGGCTGGAACGACATAAAATCAACCATAGGAAAGTCATTGAGCTATCCTCTTGACTATTGTAGGTAGCCTTAGTGGACTCTCTTTGGTAAGGTGTAATGTGATTGGGTTGGGAACTAGATATGAAACCATTCATATGCTCATTTGTTGAAAATAATCTATGGAAACAAAGGCTAGCACCGAGTGAGTATGCTTGGGAAGTTGCTCTGACTAAGATGACCTTAGAGAACAAAGAAACCCTCAATATTCCTTAATCGTCTGCCTACATGGGATGTGTCCTAGTTCTACCATTAGAAAGTACAACAAACCTCCATCGGAGTAGGTTCATGACTCCGGATTCCATGCATAGCTAGTATGGTCTATGTCGATTATTTACTATTCTCATCACATGGGATACCTACTAGTGTTGGAGAAGTTCTAAGAACTTTACATTGTGGTATGGGACGCTATCTAGACATTGCACGATTAGGATTTGAAGTTGTTGGTGAGTGAGTCCCTAGGTCTTCTCCAAGACCATTATTTGAATGTCCTTAAGTGTTGAATGTCTCTTTAATAAACTAATGAAGATAATGTCTTATGTTAAAAAGTATGTTGATGAATAAGTACTAGTCTAGAGTAGCTTTAAGGATTGCCTAGTTAAGGTGTGGAGGAAACATAGGAATTTTCTCTTCATGTCTTACCTAGGGAAGTCGTAAGAATAATTATAGATAGGAATGTTTATTAATGAAGTGAGAATGATCTTATCTTAGGTAACCTAAAGGATCTCTTAGGTGTGTGTGAAGGGATTGTATGGGCGGTTGCTTCAGAACTCACTCAAGTGAGCCTTAGAATCACCTTTGGTAGGAGGATCTCATGTTTATGGATTTTGATATGTATTATTGATTCTATATTGTGAAATGTGAATTATAGGTGAACTTACAGTGTAATCTTACTGTAAGGTTACGATAATGTTGATATATATTGAATATAATTTGTAATGTTTTCTAATTGTGATGTTTAGTGTTTAAATGTGATCTTTATGCTTATACTATGAAGTTTTAATCAAAAAGATAATGTTTCTCATAAATGTCCCTTTCTCATGATTTTATGCATTACACCATACTTAGTACATGCACTATACTAATTCCATACTTTTTCTCTATCGCTAAAGGTGTGGCTACCAGGTTAGAGGTGTCTTGAAGCAAGCTTGGAATCTAGTAACCGTTCAAGAAAAGTTAGGGTATGTCCTCACTCTATTTGAGGACATTATCATCTATAGACTTCTTTTATTCAAAGTATTGTAATAGATATTAGTATTTCTATATTTCGATTGTATGGGCTGTGTCCCAGGTATTCTTGAATCTAAGAATGGCATATGTTGAGTCTTAGTATTTCTTATGGTTTTATATGAAATATATTTTATGATATTTCGTGTGAAAAGTTTTCATTCCGCACTACTTTTTATATATATATGCAACGAATGATGTCAAAGGTCTTGTACAAGACCTCTGAGAGGTCAAGTACGCTATGTATCACTCCGAGAGTGACATATATTCTAGGGTGCACTCTCAGGATGTGACACCACTGGAACATCATTACCTTCTCCCCCAATAGGAATTTGAGCACCTTGAAGAACTTGCTCAACTTGCTGAAATTGAGGAGGAATGTCCTCATTCACCCTCTCTTCTTCAGCCCTCCTTGCAGCCATCCTCCTGGTATTCATCTTCCTAAAAACACAAAGAAAAGCATTAAGAAGGACACTCATAACTTTTTACTCTACGGCACGACACAAGAGTAGAAAAGAAGGGAAACTTTATCGTCCTATAGCCTCTCCCCCATAGATGTGTCGCGACTCACATCGATGAACAAGACTCTACTAGACTTGACTTTATGAGACTTTTTGATTCCTAAATACTACTGCATAACCTATGCTCTGATACGAAGTTTATCATGACTCGGAAGCACACCATTGAAGATATGGCACTCTCGGATCGCAACAAGGCGTACTTGAACTCTCGAATATCTTGTACAAGCCCTTAGACATCATTATTTCCTTACATGTATGAAAAGTAGTGCGGAATTAAAACTTTTTACACGAATAATATATTAAAACATCTTTCATATAAAACCATTATAAATACTAAGTCTCAACATATGCCAATCTTAGATTCAAGAATACTTGGGACACGACCCATACGATCGAAATATAGAAATATTTAGTCTATTACAATACTTTGAATAAAAGAAATCTAAAGATAGTGATGTCCTCGGATCAAATGAGGTCATAGCACAACTTTGCTTGAAAGAGTCCTAGTTTCCAAGCATTGCTTCAAGACGCCTCTCACCTTCCACCTACACCTTTAGATATAGACAAAATGTATCGAATTAGTACAATGCATGTACTAAGTATGTCATAATGCATAAAATAATGAGAAACAGACATTTATGACACACATGCTCTTTTTTATTAAAACTTCATATTAAAAGTATAAGAACCACATTTTAAACACCAAACATCACATTTAAGACATATTCCAAATTATAGTCAATTTATAGCAACTTAAAATGACTTCACAGTAACATCACATATAGCTCACATGTCACAAGATAACATCAAGAATACATCGAAACACATAAACATGAGATCCTCCTACCAAAGGTGATTTTAAGGGTCACTTGACTGAGTTATGAACCGACCGCCCATACAATCCCTTAACACACCAAAGAGTTCTTTTAGACTACCTAAGATAAGATTATTCTCATTTCACTAATCAACTTTTCCTATCTAAGGTCATTCTTAAGACTTTCCTAGGTAAGACATAAAGAGACCATTCATATTCCCCCTCCACACCTTAACTAGGCAATCCTTAAAGTTACCCTAGATAAGTACTTATTCGTTAACATACTTTCTAACTTAAGACATTACCTTCTTTAGTTCATTCAAGAGACATTAAACATTTAAGGACATTCAAATAATGGTCTTGGAGAAGACCTAGGGACTCACACACTAACATCTTCAAAGCCTAATCATGCAATGTCTATATAGCGTCCCATACACCTATGTAAACTTCATAGAACTTCTCCAACACTAGAAGGTATCCCATATGATTAGAATAGGCAATAACCGATGCAATCCGGAGTCATGAACCTACTCTGATAGAGAGTGTTATACTTTACAATGGTAGAACTAGGAGATATCCCATGTAGGCACATGGTTAAGGAATATTGAGGGTTTTTTGTTCTCTAATGTCATCTTAGTTAGAGAAACTATCCAAGCATACTCACTCGGTGTTGGACTTTGTTCTCATAGAGTATTTCAGTAAAGGAGCATATGAAGAGGTTCCATATCAAGTTCACAACCCAATCACATTACACCTTACTAAAGAGGGTCCACTAAGTCTACCTACAATGTTCAAGAGGATAGATCAATGATTTTCCTAAGGATGATTTCATGTCGTTCGAGCCAACCAACCCTAAGTCCACCATTCACACAAGAAGTATACCCTTACGGCTTTGAACTTCAAGGATATCATAACCTTCCAACTAGGTTGAAGTTTCCACATAAAGAACGTTCTTAACTATATTCAAGGTCACATCGCAATCAGACATACAAGACTACGAAGCTTTAGAATACTAAGTCAAGAATTCATATTCACATTCTACATGTATCAAGTAAGGGACACAAGTACCAAAATAAGACACACTCATACTCCACTGGTAACATCCGGGGAGCACCCCCTAGAAGTAAAATGGCGTACTTGAACCCTCGGAGGTCTTATACATTCCCATAGTTATCATTCATCGCATTGTCATAGTAAATTTAGCAGAAAATTTAAAACTTTTCATAGCACATCATATGCTAGAACTTTACTTCATATATATATAAAATATCATATTACATACTTAGACTCTAAGTCTCTTTACCATCTTAGACTCAATCAACATTAGAGTACATTAGGGACACGGCCCTTAAGACATAATACATAAGTACACAACTTATAAAACTTTACAGTAAACATAAGTAGGAGATGCTTGAACTTAAGGATTCCTTTCATTGAGATTGGGAATCATCTATCAAGCTCTTCACCATTAAAGAAATCCTTTAAGCATCCATAACCTACTCTTTGTGTAAAAAGTAGAGAAGAATGAGATTAGTACAAGTATGCACTAAGTATGGCAACCATCCAAAAACATGCATTTAAAAGGGACATTTTCTTGAAATCATACTTCATGTCATTTTGAGTAAATCTTTATAAAACCTTCATACAATAGCATTTATATCATTCATGTCCTTCATATAAACATATTCAAAGTCCAAACATCATATAACGTCTCATATAGAATTTAAGGCATTTTGATCTCACATTACAGTGAATTGTTTCCTTCTTTACAGTAAACACTCTTTTCTTTTATTCATTAACCCCCCAAGTAACCCTCTAATGATACTTGGTGCAATGCATCACCTTAAGGTCACAAGGAAAGCATACATACAACCTACATAAGCCAACACATGTCCTTATATAAGCATAATACATTATAGACACATTTAAGTCAACACTCCATTGGCTTGACAGTATGATACTTCAATTTGTACATATTTTTACTTCTTTTCATATACATCATTATAATACCTTGTTCATGACCCAATATTAGTCTACTAGTTCAATGTACATATGATACCCCGTAACCTCACACATACTTAGTAAACCCATCATGAGACCACAAACCTTAACATTCAATTCATGCATCAACATAGTAAGTGAAGACAATTTCATTCATGTCAAAAACCTTCATCATATAGCCAATAAGACTCACATAGTGCATATAAAGATAAGACCACATCACCTAGACTCATACCATTCACATCTTTATGATAAATAGACAAATACTACCATGCCATGCATAAAGACATGATCATAATCATAAACCTTAGAACACCTTCCTAGAACTTCCTAAGGAGCTACTTGTGCAATGTCTAGATGGGTTTCATTACTTCCACCTATCCTAAGTAACCTCTCTTAAGTCATCCTAGTTAGGGTCTTAGTCATTTATTTCCATTATCCATTTTACTTTACGGTAACTATAGCCTTAACCGACACTAAGACCATGGGTTCTAAACATGGAATTTGGTGTTATCCCCTTACACCAAAAAGAGGGCATCTTAATTGCCAAGGTAAGACATGAGTATCATGCTAGCATATTAGGTGATATCACTTGCTAGATTCTAGTGGCAAGCATAGTTATGGAACTTGGGGGCCATCATGGAAACATCACTCTACACCCTTTTTGGGTCATGAGGATATCCACCCCGTGAGGACCGTTAGTTGAACCTTTAGCCTTCCCTCCTTAGGAAGGTACCACCCCTCATCTACAAGTTCACTCGATGCTAAGCTAAGTTCCCTTTATTGAAAAATCCTTTATTATCATTTCCTTATAAAACATAGTCTTAGGAGAATCATCCCCTCATATGCTTAGCTCATAGGTCATAGATGAGAGTTCACCAACCTAAATCATGTGAGAAATCCTTTCACATGAACATAGCATATGTATCAGCACTATCTAGTTAAGGATACACTTGATCACACCTTTCATGGCTCATCTATTGACTCGATCATCATTCATATGTGTGTATACATATATGTGATCAATACTTTCACATAACAGATTAAGGTTACACATGTTCATACATTCATATTCATACACATAAAAACCAAAACTAGAAACTATCCTATCAAGGTACACATGTTCACTGCATAGACAAGGTCTCATACCCTTGCCCACTCTAGTACACCTATTTATTCATCCTAGTTAAGGAAACACATATCATACTTTCATAGACATAAGCTTAACTGTACGGTACCGAAAATGACTTAGCTGAAGCTAGAGCCTAACGTAGTTGTCATGTTGTTTTAAGGTCCTAAAATGGTCTATAAAGTGTTATTGAGGAAGTATCTAAGAGTTTAGGTGCATTGGAATTCAAACGTCAAGGAACGACTAAGACGTTCGACGAGTAAGTTACATAAGTGCATCATATGTGGTTATGTAAGGTTCTATGTGTTTATTTGTTATTCATGATTATATTGTCCTTAAATTATTTTATATGGTGTATATAGGCAGTGTGTCAAATTTCAGGAAGTTTGGAGGTCCAACATCCAAGAACGTCCATGACGTTTGAAAGATGTGCCTTGAAATGACCTTGTGTGTCTAGCATGTTTGGTCAAGTTTTACATGTTCGTTTTGGATGAAACTCATGTGGTAGGTCCTAAACTTGTATACGTACATTTTTGGCTTGGAAACATCCGGGTAAGACTCCACGTAGGACCCACAAGGGGCCCTAGAGGAGGACTCCAACTTGGAGCTCAACACTACCAGGCAGTGGCCAAACGACGACCCAAATGACGGCCAGGCGACCAGGCGACGGCCCGCCGATGGGTCTCGTTGATAGATCCATGTGGACTGCAGTTTTAGGAGTTGCAGGACCAACCAAGGAGACCCCATCAATGGGGCGTGGGTGAGAATATGGACTGTAGATGCTGGCGTCGATGGTGCTGAAAAATCTGGCAGTTTTCTGTTAAGACTTGGGGGTTTTCGGAAATTATAAAACGTGGGGAAGGTTGCTTTAGGTGTTTAGGGGTATTTTAAAAGTATTTAAGTGATTAAACTCTCATTTAAACCCTAGCATCTAAATCAAAACTCGTTCCATCCTAAAGTATTCCCAAAAACCTCCATGAGATTTCAAAGTGAAGATGGAGCTTAAAGATGGGTCTTCAATGGAGTTTGTTCTTCAATTATAATTGGTCTATACTAATAAGGTATGGGAGTTCTTCATCTAAAGCTTGCTATCACCTTAGATCCAATTTCAAATATGATTTTCAAAGATTTCAAAAAGATGAAAAAGTCCAATTTCTACTCTAAGTCTTGGGTTCTTGCATGAATGTTTTCAAAGCTTAAGATATGATGTTATTGATGTATATTGATGTTTTCTAATGAAATTCTCTATGAACACTTGATCTTCTCACTTCTCTAATTTTCACTTAAATATGGGTGAATTGATTATGCTTTGAGATTAATGAATTCATGTGTAGATTGTTATGGGCTTTTGATTCATGTATAGATTATGTATGTATGGTTTATTGGCTGTTTCAATTTTATCACTTTAGTATTGTATATTTTTAGATCTATTCACGTTAAGCTTATTCAATTGATATTGACTAAATGCTTATAGATTTTAGTGTAGATTTCTATGGGCTTTCTAATGATGTAAGGATTGTATTCAATTGATATCTAATTGGTCTTAGAGTGGTAAATCTAAAATGAATTGACTTAGATTCATTGAGTATTATGATTTATTCTTTGGATTGGTGTCATGGCCATGGGTAAGGGCCTTATGATATTGAATTGGGATGATTTAACATTGGATTGAAGTGGTGAGATAAAGTGGGTGGTATGCTGCCCTAAATCTCTTATTATTATGTATAGCTATTGTAATTTAGCTCTTGAATAATGTGTGATTGGTATGGTCCACTTATGGTGGCGGTGTTATGTGTATTGATGTGGCCTTGTCGGCGTTATTTTCAGTATATTGATGATCATGGCCTTGTCGGCACTACTTGAAGTATTATGTTGAATTGTGTAGTTGATTATGTGAAGTATGATCATATCTACCTATATGTGAAGTAATGTGAAAGTATGTGACTTCTTCTATGAATGCTATTTAGGTAATCATATTTTGCTATGACTGTGTGTTAAGTGTGTAGTCTTAGAGTTGATACATGGTTGTTCCTAACTTGGATATATGAGTCTATAATGGTTATGTTGATGATGTTAAGGTAATGAATATGTTGACTAAATGATGTTAAGGGTCATTCCTAAATGTTGAAAGAATGTTATGCTATATGAATAAAGTGAAATATGTTGTGTCTTGTTTAGGTAGACTTGTGTCCTTTACTTGATGCATGTATGAATATGAATATGTGATGTCTTGACTTAGGAACCTAAAGAGTCTTAGTCTTGAAGGAATGAATTTTAGGTGATACCTTGAATGATGACAAGAGGGTCCCTTATGTGAAACCTTAAACCTAGTGGTAAGGTTATGAAACTTGAAGTTGAAAGGCGTAATGGTATCCTTCATGTAATGAATGATGGACTTAAGGTTGATTGTCTGGAACGGCATCATATCAATCCTTAGGAAAGTCATGATGAGATTCTTGTCGCCATAGGGATGTAGCCCAAGTGGACCTTTCTTTGGTAGGGTAAATGTAATTGGGTTATGAACTTGATATAGAACCCTTTCGTATGAACCTTGATGTGAACTAATCTATGAGATCTAAGGCTAGCACCGAGTGAGTATGTCAAGGGAAGTAGTTCTAGTTAAAGTATGAGGCTAGAATACAAAGAAGCTTTTCATATTCCTTAACCATGTGCCTACATGGGATGTGTCCATATTCTACCATTGGGAAGTAGAACAACCTCATCAGAGTAGGATAAAACTCTGGATTCCATGCTTTGCTAACATGGTCTATGTTGGTTATTGCTTATTCTCATCATGTGGGATACTTATTAGCATTAGATAAGTTTTATGAAGTTTAGGTGGTGGTATGGGACGCTATCTAGAGATTGCACAATAGACTTTGAAGATGTTAGTGAGAGTCCCTAGGTCTTCTCCAAGACCATTACTTGAATGTCCTTATGTGATGAATGTCTCTTAAATGAACTAAGGAATGTAATGACTTAAGTTGAGAAAGAATGTTAAATGAATAATTTTTTATCTAGATTAGTTAAGGGTTGTCTAGTTAAGGTATGATGGGGGCAAGGGAATGGTCACTTAATCTCTTACTTAGATAAGTCTTAATAATGATTCTACTAATGAATGTGATTGATTATGTGGACATGATCCAAACTTAGGTAAGTCTTAAAGGATTACGTAAGTAATCTTGAAGAGGTCAATTATGGACATTCTCTTCTTGAGTTACTTGAGTAGGTCTTTGGATAACCTTTGAAAGAAGAATGTCATATTTGATGTATGCTATTGTATTAAGTGAGAATGATTCTATCCTAGGTAGTCTATAGGATCCCTTGTGTGTGTGTGAAAGGGATTGTATGGGCGGTCGCTCCACACTCACCCAAGTGAACCTTGGAATCACCTTTGGTAGGAGGATCTCATGTTTATGTGCTTGATGTATTGTAAGTGTGTATGCGTCTCATTCTAAGTAGTCTTAAGGATCGTTTAGGCATGCTTTGAGAGGGTGTATGGGTGATCTCTCTTTGTGTGACTTAAGTGAGTCGTAGGATAGCTTTTAGTGGGTTGACTACATTCTAGAAGATGTGAAATGTGAAGGCTAAGCACTTCACTGTAACAGTGAAGGAACATCACTTTACAGTGAAGTGAGTTACTGGAAAGTGACTATTAAAATGTGATTAATTGCTTAAATGATTTCTTATGTATTTCTAAAGTGATAAATGTTGTTATTATGTTTATACTATGATGTTTTAAATCAAAATTCTTGAAAAGCATGTTGTTGACTAAATGTCCCTTTTTCATGGTTTTTGCATGGCTTCCATACTTAGTACATCTAATGTGCTAACCTCTTCTTTTCCCTTTTTGACTAAAGTGTAGGGAATTGGAAGTCTTGATGTTCCATGGAGGACGGATATATTTTTAAGGGTTGAAGATGATGTATTGGTGAGTCCTCATCGATTCGAGGACAATATCCACATGTTCGTTTATGTCTTAAGTCTTTATTTCATGTCTCGTATGGGCTTAGTCCCAAGTATTGTGTATTCTAAAGTATAGATGGTTCAAAGGGTTATTGTAAGGGTTTAATGTTTTAAATGAAAGTCTTCCGCCTGTGTATGATTTATAGAAAGAGTTCTTCGTGTGTGAAGAAAGTTTTAACTTCTTACTCATTTTAGAATGTTTATTGTGCAATGAATGGTACGAGTGGCTTAGATGACACTTCTTGAAGTCTCATTTGCCGTGTGAGGAACTCAAGGATGCTCTAACTTCTAGGGTGTACTTGAGGGTCATGACAAGCTTGGTATCATAGCATAAGGTTTGGGAGTGTCGTAGTTGCCTCGTGAACCACATCTAATAGAGTCTTGTTTATAATGTGAAGCGCGCCACATTATAAATAGGAGGCTATTGGTTTCTAGGAAAGGTTTCACTTCCTCATTCATCAAATCGTGCCTAAGAGCCTTGTACATGGTGTCTTTCCCTTGTCTCCCCTATGTGTTGGTCATTTGAGTGTGACTTTATGAAGTGTGGGTTGAGGGAGAGAAAAAATGAGATGAGGCTTGTTAGATGAGGTGTGAAAGATGGTGTTGATGACCCTAGGTTCGTTTGGTTGCCTTTGAAAGGTAGTATAGTTTTCGAGAATGGTAAGGTATAGAGTTAGAAATGTGAAGGAGTGGTTGTTGAGATGGTTTGAAGTTGTTTAAGACCCAACCATATAAAGGAAGTTGAAGAGATTTGAAAGAGTAATGGTAAGTTTCACCTAGTAAGGGGGATGTAATGGTTATATGGTTGAACCTTTGAGAGTCTTCAGTTTTCATGAGCTAGACTTTGGGTGAGAAAGAATTAGTAAGGTTTGAGGTGCCTTGAGAGAGTTCCTTGAGGTAGATGTTATGTTGACCTTAGAATGGGTTTCTCCTAAGTGGGGGAGTATAGTGAAGAATATGGTTGTTGGGAGTGAGGTATCCTTAACCTTTCGTTATGTGTTTATTCAAGCCAAAAACAAAGAGTCCTTAGTAACTTGATTTATGTAGGAGTTTTTGTGAAAAATGAGTTCCAAACATTCTCCCTATGATATGCATGCTTGGTTGAAATTGAATTTCATTAACTTCTTGCATTATGTATTTTATGAAGCCATGATTATGTTGTAAAAGGTGTTTATATGAAGTTGTCTTGCATATTAGCATGTTTCTATCATGAAATTGCCTAAAAGTTGCATTTTTGCAAAAGTTGCACAATTCACTGTAATGCACTACCAGTTCACTCTGAAATTTTTCAAAAATTGACTAATTGATTCTTTAGTCTAAAATTGTTGTTATGTGGCTATAACTGATGTATATGAGTATGAGAATTATTATAAAATGAGGTTTTACTATTTGGAATAAAGGATGTGAGTTTTATAGCATGTTGAGAGATAGAGTATATTCTAGTTTCTTGTTGTGTTGTGAATCTCTTGCTTATGTGAAAATGATGTTTTCTCCTTGATTGAGTGTTATATGGTATGGTTATGAGTTTCTAATTGATTCTCTATTCTTGGAAGTGTTCGGAGAGTGGCAAGTGTCATTCGAGGACGAATGTTGTCCAAGTGGGGGAGATTGTAAGGTCCCAAAAATGACTTAGGTGAAGCTAGAGCCTAACGTGGTTTTCATGATGGTCTAAGGTCCTAAAATGCTCTATAAAGTGTTATTGAGGCAGTATCTAAGAGTTTAGGTGCAATGGAAGTAAAACGTCAAGGGACGACCAAGACGTTCGACAACTAAGTTACATAAGTGTCTCATATGTGGTTATGTGTGGTTCTATGTGTTTATGTGTGATGCATGAGATTATATGGTCCTTAAATGAGTTTATATGGTTTATATAGGCAGTGTGTCAATTTTTTTGTAAATTTTGGAAGTCAAAGGTCCAAGAACGTCCATGACGTTCGGAAGATGTGCCTTGAAATGACCTTGTGTGTCTAAGCATGTTTGGTCGAGTTTTACGTGTTTGTTTTGGATGAAACGCATGCGGTAGGTCATAAACGTGTATACGTACATGTTTGGGTTGGAAATATCCGGGTACGACTCCACATAGGACCCACAAGGGGTCCTAGAGGAGGACCACAACTTGGAGCTCAACAATGCCAGGCAATGGCCAAACGACGGCCAGTCGACCAGGCGACGGCCCATCGATGGGTCTCGTTGATGGATCCATGTGTCCTTCAGGTTGAGGAGTTACAGGTGCAACCAACTAGACCCCATCGACGGGGCGTGGGTGAGACCACGGACCGTCGATGCTGGCGTCGATGGTGTTGAAAATCTGGAAGTTTTCTGTTAAAACTTGGGGGTTTTGGGAAATTCACCCCAAGTCTTATAAAATGTGGGTACGATTGTTTTAGGTGTTTAGGGGTATTTTAAGAGTACATAAGTGATTAAACTCTCATTTAAATCCTAGCATCTAAATCAAAACATGTTCCCTCCTAAAGTGTTCCCAAAAACCTCCATGACAGTTCAAAGTGAAGATAGAGCTTGAAGATGGGTCTTCAATGGAGTTTCTTCTTCAATTATCATTGCGATCTACTAATAAGGTATGGGAGTTCATCATATAAGGCTTTCTATCACCTTAGAGCAAATTTCAAAGATGATTTTCAAAGATTTAAAAAAGATGAAAAAGTCCAATTTCTACTCTAAGTCTTGGGTTCTTGCATGAAACGTTTTCAAAGCTTAAGATATGATGTTATTGATGTATAATTGATGTTTTCTAATGAAATTATCCATGAACCCTTGATCTTCTCAATTCTCTAATTTTCACTAAAATATGGGTGAATTGATTATGCTTTGAGATTAATGAATTCATGTGTAGATTGTTATGGGCTTTTGATTCATGTATAGATTATGTATGTATGGTTTATAGGGTGTTTCAATTTGATCACTTGAGTATTGTATATTTTTCGATCTATTGACGTTAAGCTTATTCAATTGATATTGACTAAATGTTTATATATTTTAGTGTAGATTTCTATGGGCTTTCTAATGATGTAAGGATTGTATTCAATTGATATCTAATTGGTCTTATACTGGTAAATCTATAATGAATTGACTTATATTCATTGAGTATTGTGATTTATGCTTTGGATTGATGTTCATGGTCATGGGTAAGGGCCTTATGATATTGAAATGGGATGATATAGCTTTGGATTGAAGTGGCGAGACCAAGTGGGTGGTATGCTGCCCTAAATCTCTTATTATTATATATAACTATTGTAATTTAGCTCTTGAATTATGTGTGATTGGTTTGGTCCACTTATGGTGGCGGTGTTATGTGAATTGACGTGGCCTTGTCGGCGTTATTTTAAGTATTATGATGATCATAGCCTTCTCGTCAACTATGTGAAGTAATGTGATGTTTGTGTAGTTATTATGTGAAGTATTATCATATCTACCTACATGTGAAGTAATGTAAAAGTATGTGTTCTTATATTGAAGATGTTAGGTAATCATGTTAGACTATGACTATGTTTTCATGTGTGTAGTCTTAGAGTTGATGCATGATTGTTCCTACTTGACTATATGAGTCTATTATGGTTATATTGATGATGATATAGTAATGTATAGGATTATTTAGAAGATGATAGTGGTTTCCTATGTGCTTCTAGAATGACATGTAATATGTGCTAAAATGAAGTATTTTGTGTCTTGTTAGGTAGACTTGTGTCCCTTACTTGATGCATGTATGAAAGTGAATATGTGATGTCTTGACTTAGGATGTTAAATCTCTTAGTCTTGTATGTATGAATGATGTGAGACCTTGAATGATGATAAGAAGGTCCTTTATGTTAAACCTTGAACCTAGTGGTAAGGTTATGAACCTTGAAGTAGAAAGCCGTAATGGTATCCTTCTTGTAATGAATGATGGACTTAAGGTTGATTTGGTGGAAAGGCATTATATCAATCCTTAGGAAAGTCATAATGAGCTTCTTGTCGACATTTGAAGGCAACCCCTAGAGGACCTCTTTGGTAGGGTAAATGTAATTTGGTTATGAACTTTATATGGAACCCCTTCGTATGAACCTTAATGTGAATTAATATATGAGAACAAAAGATAGCACCGAGTGAGTATGGCAAGGGAAGTAGTTCTAGTTAAAGTATGAGGCTGGAATACAAAGTAAGCCCTTCATATTCTTTAACCATGTGCCTACACGGATGTGTCCACGTGCTACCATTGGCATGTAAAACAACCTCATCGGAGTAGGTACAACTCCGGATTCCATGTTTTGCTATCATGGTCTATGTTGGTTATTGCCTATTCTCATCATGTGGATACCTATTAGCATTAGAGGAGTTCTATGAAGTTTTGGTAGTGGTATGGGACGGTATCTAGACATTGCACAATAGGCTTTGAAGATGTTAGTAAGAGTCCCTAGGTGTTGTCTAAGACCATTACTTGAATGTCCTTTATGTGATGAATGTTTCTTATTGAAATAATTAATTGATGACTTACGTTAGAAAGTATGTAAGTGAATAAGTACCTAATCTGGAGTGACTAAAGGATTCATTAGTTAAATTGTGAAGAGGGTATAAGGGATGATCTCTTCTTGTCTTATCTATGGAAGTATTGAGAATGACTCTAGTTAGGGAAGTTATTTAATTCTTTAGGCATGATCTAAACTTAGGAAGTCATAAGGATTATCTAGGTAACCTTGAAGAGGGTGTATGGGCGTTCTCTTCTAGGAGTAGTTAAGTAAGTCTTTTGATAGTCTTTGTTAAGAGAATGGCATGTCCTATATATTATGTCTGTTGGTGTATTGGAAGTGTGTATGTGTCTCATTATGAGTAATCTTGAGGATCGTTTAGGCACATTTAGAGAGGGTGTATGGGTGGTCTCTCTTTGTGTGACTGAAGTGAACCTTAGGATAGCCATAGTGAGAAGACTACATGCTATAAAGTGTCTAAGGAAGAAGGAAGTAACTTCACTGTAACAGTGAAGGAACTCACCGTACAGTGAAGTGAAGTCACTGTAAGGTGCTTCTAAAATTATGATAATTTCTTTAAATGTTATCTTATGTGTTTCTAAGTTGTTAAATGTTTTTCTTATGATTATATTATGATAATAAAATGAAAATATGCATATTTCCAATAAATATTCATTTTCATGATTTTTATGCATTATGCCATACTTAGTACATGTGGTTGTACTAATTACATGCTTTTATCTATCTCTAGTGGTTGGTAGGTGAGGAGAATTTGGGAAGCAAGACTTGGATCGTAGCACCGTTGAAGTGAAGTTGAAGTATGTCTACATTTGACTCGAGGGCATATATGTCTTTTATGTTTCGTATTGAAGTATTGTAATAGACTTAGTAGTACTATATTCGTATTTTCGTATGGGTCGCAAGTACTCTTGTGTCTAAGATTTATGAGATTGAGACTTAGTATTTCCTATGATTTTATATGAAAGAGTTTTTAAAGACTTATAGAATGTTTTGTGAAAAGTTTTAATTCCGCACTACTTTTCACTATGTATATGTGATGAACGATATGGAAGGGCTTGTATAAGACCTCCGAGAGGTCGAGTACTCCGGTTGCACTCCAAGAGTTCCATATCTTCTAGGGTATGGTCTTGGGATGTGACAGACCTATACTACACAATATAGAGAAAGTTCGGTCAACATACCATCAATCCAACCTTACAATTCCAATCCATAGCCAATTCAACCAACTCAATATACAAAGGCTCTTACCAATAGCCATAGTCACCAATTCAATCCAATAATCTCAATATACAATTAATTCAAGATAATACAACATGAATTTATCAAATTAGGACAGCCTACTTACAATTATAGCATGATTCATTCATAATTCAATAGCCCTAATCAAACTACACAAGAATTCAATAGTATAGAGACATAGTCAAATGACCCACAAAGTAGTCAAAACTAGGGTTTCATGAATTGCATGGGTTCATAGAGTTTTTAGGTTAAATGTGTCAAACTAAAATCAATTCATTCAATATACAATGATTCAAAACATTTTATGCAAGAACCCATGGCTAGATATCAAAATAGGGCAATTTCATCTTTTGAAAGACTTTGGAAATCACTTTGAAGATTGGATCCTTGAATAAAAGAGATTCAAGGATGAAAGCCATATCTTAATTGATTCAAAGCCACGAAAGTTGAGAAGATTTGATGGAGAAATCAACCTCCAAGCTCCAATTCAAGCTTCAATGTTGGTCTAGAGAGTTCTTTAGGGGTTTCGGGTTTTGATTTTGGAATTATGAATTCATCTAAGTTTTTTAGACTAATAAAAATATTTATAATACCTAAAATAACCTTAAAACCCGTCCAAATAATTTTAGGAATGATAGGTGAATTACCCAAATGCCCCTAGCCTTGGTCGAGACACCTGCAGAAATGCAGGTTCTAATCGACGGTTGCTCACCTACGAGGCTTCGACCCAACGACGAGCCGTACTGACAATTCGTTGATTGGGTTAGAGACTCACATTTGGGAGCTTAGTCTCCTTCCATTAAGTGTCACCCTACACCTCCATCGACAGGGTTTTGACCAGCCTACTGGGCGTCGATTGCCTCCGTCATTTGGGGCTGGTTTTGACAGCTTTTGTCTCATGAGTTGGGTCCTCCTCAAGGACCCCTTGGTTGGTCCTTGGGGAGATTTTCCCGGAGGTTTCCAACCATAATATACTCGTACACATTTTAAGGAAATCTCACATCAATTTTATCCAAAACAAACACGTAAAACATGACGAAACACACTAAGGTACATAAGCACGTTTCAAGGCAAATCTTTCGAACGTCATAGACGTTCTTGGATGTTTGACCTCAAAACTTCACCAAACATTAAACACTTCCTCATAACATCATCATAAACCATTTTAGGACTTCAAAAAATTATGACACAAGTGTTAGGCTCTTGTTTCACCTAAGTCATTTTAGAGGTGTTACAAAATTGATAGGAGAGGACCCTAGCATCTAAGTGGGCATGTTTAGAGTTGAAACGTCTAGGTATTACTCCCCAATTATCACACTAATTGTCCTTGAGAAAGTCCCAAATGTTTGCCATCATGCTGTCAAAACAGCCCCAAATGATGCCAAGTTGACGCCCCTTTGATCAAACGGCACCCCATCAATAGGGGGTGTGGCTCCACACTTAGTTGTGGGATATTAGCCCCCATTTTGGAGAGTCTTTGACTCAAATTATTCCCATAGGGAAAGTCCGTAGGTAAGACGACGCCTTGTAGATAGTGTCTGTCGTTTGATGCCTGCAATAAATGATATGATGAATGTTGTGTCTTGAATTGGTTGAGTTAAGTCCCTCTTCTTGATACATGAAATCTTCTTTAAAGATGTGTCTTGACTTGGTAGGCTTAGTCACCCTTGTCTTGAATGAATGAAAGAATGAAAGTCTAGAATCGATAAACCTAAAGTAGGTACCCTTCTATGAAAGACTAATATGGAACCTTGAATTTGAAAAGAAGGTTAAGAATAAGCTATCCTAATGAAACTTGAATGGCAGTTTCACGACCGGGGAGAACCCCCTAGCCATAACCGGCGGCAAAGTTTGGAGAGGACTAAGACTAGCCTCTTAGCATTCTTCATACATTTCATAGGTTAAAAATGCGAAAAAATTAAAACTTTTACGTATTGAGTTTTACATAGAACACTCGCATACTACACATACATACATAGAGAGTTTACTTAGACTCCTCGCATAGGAAGCTTAAATAGGCTTCTCATTTAGACAATATACATAACATATAAGAATTTAGTCTAATATATCGTCTCACATTAAACTATCTAGAATGGAGTACAACATTCGGACATAGCCCATACTTCAGTACAACAAAAGCCACATATAGGCTTATACAATAATAGTCTTCAAATGAAAGAGAAGGAAACTAAATGTCTTTAGACAATAACAACATCAAGTAGCTAGATAGTGGCATCATCCTCGGAATGGTGAGGACCTACCAAACACTTGGGGAAAAGTCCAAGTCTTCTTCAATCGTCCTCCTAGGAAATCAATGTCCGGAACCTACATTATTGTAGAAAACATATAAATATGGTCTAGTACATCCACTTGTACTAAGTATGGGTATATGCACATAAAATATTTGAAGACATGCATGAAAAGGACAATCTCTTCAGAAAACATGCCAATGCATTTGGAAAGCCTTTAATGCACATACAAGAGAGCATATACAAGCCAATGATCACATATTCATTAAGGCAAGTCCATATACAACACAAGAACAACATCATCAATAAGGTCAAGGCAACATGGATACTATCAACATAATGTCATATAAACATGTATAATAGCATATCAAGATCACATAACGAAAGCAACTCCAACATCATAACAAAGTTTGTACAAGAATTCGTATCACCATAACATATAAGACCCTTACCAACAATCCCATCCCAAGCCTACAAGTGCAATGGTCATGTGAAATCCCATGACCCCACATAATCAAGTAAATAAGGAAAGGGATCATAAGTAATGCTTAACTTCATATAACATAGCATCATGAGTATCCATTATCATATATGTAGCAATATAGACCAATACCATTTTAATAAGTGAAACTAACATCATATAAGATCATCACAATGTAAGTCAACATTTACATATCACTAAAGTCATAATAGCATAATATCATCCTCCTAAGACTTCCCTCAAGGCCAACTAGAGCAATGCATAGGTAGAGTCCCACACCCCTACCCATACTAAGGAGGACTCCGTAAGTAATCCTAGTTAGAGTACACTTTATAACATTCATTTTACTTTCGGGAACAATTTCCCTAATCGACATAGACCACATGAGCTAAATGTGGAATTCGGTGTCATAAAATCCTACACCAAAAAAAGGTGGTCTACTTGGCAAGGTAGAGCCAAAACATGCACATAGCATCTAGGTGGATCCACTAGCTAGTATTCCTATGGGAGAAACATAGTTCAAAAACTAGGAGACATACTTGAGACCCTCTTTATGCACCATGGCATTGTAATCTCTATCTCATGAGAACCATTGTGAACCTACCTTCCCACATTGGGAAGGGGCACCTCTCATAACTAGTTCACTCGATGCTAGGCTAAAGTCGCTTTTTTAAATGTATTTAAGACTTTACTAATCAATCATATCTTAATGTAGGTCATAGGAGAGTAACCCTTTGTATATCATAATCATTAGCTCATTAGAATTGCATAAGAATGTCCTTTCATTGCAATCATTCATTTGTGAGATTAAAACCATCATCATCATATCATAATAAGGCACATAAGTGATTCACAATCAACCTTATATCATCATACCTTAACCATAATCTCACAATTCAAATAGTCAAGACATTTCAATTACATTCATCATACCATCACGTACTAAATCTAATCACATGTAATATTTCAATTGAACATCATCATCAAGTACTAGCCATCACACTTGAAGTAAAGGATTCAAGATCATAAGATCTTACCAATTAACCTTAATAAGCCTCATTCAATGTTCTTTCTATCAATAAACTATATTCATCCATCAATAGGCTTAATAACATCATACAATAGTAATCTATACAAGAACTAGGTCAATTGTATCATCACTATCCCAATTAACTTCAATTCATAACCTAGGGCTAGGGGGAAAGGATTCATCATGAATTCTTCAAGAAATAGATACAATCCCAACAATACATGACCCTACGCCTTCCATGAATGAATTAGAATAGATAAAATAAGTCTAACAATTAATACATTCAACAATTCCCATCAATTTATAAGCATGATCCAACATTTGGGGAAATTGGGGAAAGGACATGATCTACACGAAATTCCCATAAATTAGCATCAATTACTCAACAATCCACACTTAATTAGCCATGGGTAATCATAATTAGTCATAATCAATCATCAGTTTCAAGTTTAGAAGAAAACTCATTTGTAGAAGAAAACCCTTGGAGTTGGGTGGTTTAGAAATCAACTTTGAAAGGATTTCTTGAGAAACTATCCCAAGAGTGAAGAACCCATACTCTAATTAAGCTTTATCCACAAAATTTGATTAACAACCTTGGACACTTTCTCTTCTTCTTCAAGCTTCCTTGTTCTTCCAATGGAGGATGAATAGAGAGAGAGAAAGTAGAGAGAGGTGAGAGCTTTTGGGTTTTGATTTGGATGAGTGAATGTGAGGTAAAACTGATTTAAAATCAATAAATAGGCCTCCCACGAAATACTCAAAAAAAACCTCACTTAAGTTGACCCTTTAGTGAAGTCAAGAGTAATTGGATGCTGCCTTAGGCAGCTTGCTTCTCAAAGAGTGGGTCCTTTCATGGACCCCTAGGGAGATCCTAAGGGGTTTGGACCTGGATGTTTTCACCCTATATACATTTTTTACCTATTTAAAATCTTTTTACAAGTTTTAGACTTTATATGACACTACTAAGCCTTCACAAGACCAAAGGACGTTTTACTAGTTGAAGTGGACTAGCTTTAGGACGTCATGGACGTTTCTTGACGTATTGACTCTAACACTTCCAAACTAATTTTAATACATTAAGTTAGGCTTAGAAAAATTGTTGAAGGTTTAGTTCATCTTGTGAGTCTCTAGATTAGGTTATGGACTTCCGGTGTGTTACATTATCCCCCCTAAAGAACATTCGTCCCCGAATGACACTAAAATCTTTTGTAGGGAAAAGGATAGACTCAATATTAGCAGCCTAAACAACATGCATATAATGAGTCAGAGATCATAGGAGTACTTCTCAACTCCATTCAACACATAGCAATTACTATACATAAGCATTAACAACAAAAAATAAGTGTAATAATCAAAATATCATTAAAAACATATGGTGGCGAAAGCAAGACACTATAAGAATGCACACAAATAATCACTACCTATTAATATTGAACTATTCTAGGATTTAGCAATTTTAACACATTGATATTATCTCATACCCCACCTCTTTCATAACACCTGGGCCTCTTTCTAGTGTAATGGGAGGAAAAGAGACATATTGAAGTGGACAGACTTGAACACAACATAAGTGCTTCAACAAAGATAATGTAAATATACTAACATCAAATAAAGAAGACCAGAAATCCTAGTTCTAGTACTAGTACTGAAATATGAAGGAAATAAAACATAGATAATTAGTTGTTGAAATGGAGAATGCAAGTGGATCAGATGAAACAAGCTTGCATCTGGATGGCTAGCAGGAAGTTAAAAAAACTTAAAGAACTAATCACCCCAGTGGAGAATGACACAATCATGATCAAATATATTTAAAGTTTCAGGACAACAGAGAAAGGATAATGTGGAAGTGTGTGATGATTGAGATTAACTACTAATACTACAATAATAAGGACAGATTATATTGACGGTGATAGTATAGAGGACATGGTCATACAAAGACCTAATCAGAGGAGAGATCCTAGTTTTCTTCCAACAACTATATACAGAGCAATAACCATATTAATACCTACTTTTACATTTGAAGATGTTATAACAATCTCATTGGTATATACAAAAACGAACATAAAATCAATATTTTAGCTTTGTGGATATTATAAGTAAAAGAACATTGATTTTATTTATATACAGAAATGCGAGAGTGAGAATGCAAGAATATGTAGAATATTTAAGATAACGCAATGCACTAAAGGAATATAGATAACTCACAACTGCAATAACAAAGCCCTTATCAACGAGGAGCGTTTGGAAACAACATCACTTCATTCACAAATACACATCATGTAATACAAACTAATAGAATGTTTACTAACCTGATGGAATGAATGGAACTGATGAAGACTGACGGATCAATATATTTTCAAGGTGTTCATTTACTCTCTAGAATATCCAGCGTTTTTGTAGTGATTCCTTTTCTTTTTGAGTTGTTTTAAGCTCTTCCAACAATGCAGCCTTGGAGGCGGTACCTCCTTTTAACTCCTTAGTTGTTATTCCACCACCAAATCAAACTACATGACTTTTGCATTGTGGTCCAAAGCACCTTTCCACTACCTCAATATTAGTAAGAGATGGTTCAGATTGTACAAGGTCATGAATTTCAGCCTATAAAACATAAGAATATTTAAATAACGCAATACAGTAAGTAAGAGTAAGGAAATTGATATATAAACATACATATTTTTCAGCAGTTTCAGGTTCGACAAGATCGTTTCCCTTCTTACGTGTCTCAAAGAAAATAGTTGCCATGTTTGGTGGATTACCATATTTGCCTGCCTTCACGATTTCGAAATAAGTCATAAGATATTTTTTAAAAATAGGAGAGGTTTCCATGTAGGGTTGCACAATTTATTTACCATTTCGTAAACAATATCTCTAATAGGCTTGCTACCCATACGATGAGGCATACGGAACTTAGACCTATTGATTGTGTTTCTTGTACTTGCTTCCTGCATTAATAACACAACATTAAAATTATCACAATCTTGTTTAATGATCCTATATTTAATGTGTACTTTTAAGCCAAGTAGGAAGAGGGTAAAAAAAATAGAAGTACAAAAACACACCATTGCGATTTTCTTTGGTAAATCTTGAGGATAGAAAAATCAAAAGAATTTAACGAAATCAACTCAATTTGAACGTGGTATAAACTATTCCAAAAAACTAATCATATGTTACAAGAAATAAAATGATATTTGCTAATAACAATATGCAGTCTTACCTTATATTTATTACATAAAAAATGTTCCTTGACAAACCATTCTCAATCACTTTTTATCTACTCCCTTTGGCACATCTTTAAGAACATCGCGCAATGATTTGGATTTAAAATTCTTGTGCGGTGATCCTCTCCAGTTATTCCAAAGTTTTCTCATATGTTGCAAAATATTATCTCTTTGATCATTCATGTCATCACTGTCAAACTTATCCTAAAATAGAAAAAATACCAAAAAAATCTATTGAATAAGGGAAAACAAGGCATCAAAGTATAGATCACCTACTAGGGAATTAACATAGAAATTTTAGGAACAGAAATCAAAATTTCAAATAAAAAATAACCACAACTTGTCTGTACAAAACATATAGGTTACTTACATCACTATTGTATAGTATTTGAAATAGTGTTAAGGGTAAAATACCGACACAAGCGAGTTGACTCCATGCATCACGTGAAGGAACATAAATTACTATAATAGAATCCTCAATCCTATCTTGTCGGGAGAAAAAATGAACTCAGCATAAATTTTAGGAGATCACTAAGCTTAGCTAGTTCAATTCTATTATAGAGAAGTAAAGCCACATGGATTTGATCAGGTAATGAATGTACACGTTTATTTTGTCCTGTATAATCAAACAAGCTATAACACAAATTCAAGGTTGGGCAAGGACAAATACATCATGATCAATAGAGATAACAGATGAAGTTTCTGTTAGTTATTTCTAGTCTATGTTAGGTGATTCAATAGTAACATAATCTTTCTTCTGCTTGAAAAGAAAGTAAGCCACAACAGTAGCTTAATTAAAAAGGTAGTGGCTAATGGGTGAAAGAGTGAAAAAAATCGAGCACTTTGTATGTGACAGTCTTTAACAATGGCTCAACAATCTGATGGTTTTGGTTTTTTATTCTTTATGATGCTTCATGTATTGTAGTGGATCGAGATACTTGTCAAGTTGTACATGACATTTTTAGAATAAGGATGCTGTTGAAACAAGTAAATGCTACCATAATTTAAACTATCCCTAAGGTCTCAACATTGGCCAATGTTAGTCAATATAGACCTACTTCATGTCCTAATATTATCTATAGTGTGTATCCAAGTTAATGTGTATTCAACTAGAAAACATAGATTTATACTATGGGTATCTAATTTGAAGAAATTATTGACAACAACCGTATTATTGTCTATGGAGATACAGTGAGAAAGAATAAGATTTGTGTAATGTGATGAACCTTATTTAAAAGACCCTACTCATCTATTTATGTCATGTCAATGGAAAAAGAGTTGTGGAGGAAAGTTACAGGTGGTTGGGTATTAGTAGCTCAGGCAAAGTCAAGGAAAGTCTACAATGGATCAACCAATGACACTAGACATAGATCAAAAGTAGATTGTGGTAGGGCAGTTATAGAATTTTTATTTACTCAATATTACATAACAAAAATTAAAAATTCATTAAAGACACAAGTACAACATATACAAATTCATTACCGAAGAAAGATTATCAATAGTGAAAACCGCCAAGAAGGCCAAGAAATGTATATACTTAGTAGAGGATTTAGATGAATAGGTGTATCTCTATCAAACATGTAGGTCCTCAATACTTAACAAAGTACATAGCAATACACAGCTATGACTGAGAAATGTCCAAATTTTGCTAAGATGAAGGTTACACATTGAAATTATTACATAAAATAGAAAAACAATAATTGATGGTTTTTACCAACTACAGGATCATATTAACTATAGACAAATTAAACTAATAACAACATCCAGAGGTATTACAGTGGAAGAATAAAGTTAAATTATCAAAAGCCTCTTATTAGCAGGTAGTGGCAAGAGATTTAACTATCAAATGGGCTAACGAGAAAAGATAAAATGTGAGAATGCTTATCTATCAATTCAAACTGAGTAACTATACTTTGTTATTAAAGTAGAAGGAATGTGAAATCAAGAGTCTCATGTTTCAAACTGAAAAAAACAATAGTTTTTTAAAAGGGATTCTTGACAGTTATCAGTAAAAAAGAAGAGATAGATATGTTGTAATCCTTACAGTAACAGCTGCCCACATGTGCTCAATCTTATGCTCTTCAATATCCATCAAAGAATGTACCCGCAGTGGACACATATTACGATCACGAACTAGCAAACCAAAGTGTCTCGTAAATGAGTTGTGATTCTGCCCAACAACTCGATTTTGATAGAAAGTGACATTTAATTTTTCTCCAGGTCTCAGTCGCAAAACATTCTTACAAATATTTGTTCCCCTCACGTTCTTTTCCCTTTCTGTTTCACATGGACCTGCAAAATATACAGTAAGGAAAACCAAACATGAAGTTCAATCCCACTGTAGCATAAAGCAAAGAAGGAGACAACTGAAACATACTTCTAAGAAGGAATCTATATGACTGGGATAAGGAGAGTTCTATAGAATTTGTTGGTCTCCTAACGTCATATAAAGATCTTATTAACAGTGAGGATAGCTTTATATGGAAGGGGGAATAATTTTGTTACTCTTAGATTCTCAGGGCCTATGGAAGCGAGGTAAGATAATGTTTTAGCTCCTTTACAGGTAACAATGCAGAAACTATTCGAAATTACATAGAAGAAACTACATACTAGTTTCAATTCCCTCCACATCTTGTACCACTTCAACCATTTCTTTGCTTTTCTAGAGGCAACCAAACCTGCAAATCTAACTGTCAATTCAGCTTACTAAAAAAAGTTACAAAAATAAAATAAAATAGTAGTGTCACTTCTTTGATCTTGCCGAGACACTTCAGTCACTTTTTTACTCTTGTCAAATTCAAACAGACCAGTAAATTTTGATGCTAGTCAACCAAAACAAGAAGTTCATCCCCATTACTAACAAGAAGGATACAATGGAAATCAAATAAAGCAAATATTACATAAAAGAAAATACATACTAGTTTCAGTTTCCATAGCGTCTTGAGCCACTTCAAATACTTTTTTTGCTTTTCTAGATTCAAACGGACCTGCAGATTTAAGTACAAGTTATAAAACCTAACACTTCAGTTCAACTAACAAAACAAAGTTACACAATTAAAATAAAATATTAGAATCACTTTTTTGAGCAGATCGAGGCACTCCAATGACTTTTTTGACTTATCAAATTCAAATGCACCTGCAAATTTTGATGGAAGTCAACTAAAATAAGAAGTTCATGCCCATTATTAATAGCAGAAAGAATACAAAGGAGATTAAGTACACAAAACTTAGCAAAATTTCTTTACCAAATATATTAATTGGACTAACTCTTTTGCAAATTATCACTTCTTTTAGCATCTCGAGTAACTTCTGCTTCTTGAAAAAGGGTGTCATCGTCTTCCATTGGATAAAAATTAGGAGGCACATGAAAACTAGTCTTTGCTTCCTTGTTTCGACTAGAAGTTGTTGTAGTACTTCTATTTTTGCCAATCAGAGTCGATTTTTCAACATTAATCCCTAAGCTTTGTCCTCGAGCCCTTGCATCACTGGTCAAAGTGTTTTGATTCCTTTCAGCTCCTTGACGGAAGGGAGCATTGTCTTAGTTTTCATCAAAATAAGGATGCACATGGAAACTATTGTCTGCTAGCTTATTCAACTTAGAAGTTGTGGCATTGTAACTTCTATTTTTTGCAATCGAAGTCCTTTGTTCAGCATTAACTCTTGTAGTGCCCATAAATTTCAAACTTTGACCTAGTCCCTTTGCTAAGGCACCAGGCTGAATGAGTTCATGCTTGGGAATTTTCGAAGCTTGTCCCATTTCATACTTCAGTGTTTTTGAGGGATTCATGTCAACCTAATACAAAATAATAATAATAATAATAATAATAATAATAATAATAATAATAAAAAAAAAAACATCAAATAGGTACTACTTTAGTAAATTCAAGGTAACATTGAAGTCCAAGATCGTTAAACAAATTTTCACAGAAAATACTATATAGAATCAGTACCATAAAAAAATTAATGAAGTAAAAGCAAGCTGATGAAGATGCAAACCTTAATAAGTTCTTTTTGTTTTCATTTGTGTAGATTTATTTATCTCTTCTAAGTCATCATCATTTTTTTCCAATATATCAAACGAATCTGGAGGATGAACATTTTGCACTATATGCCAACCTTTATTGGAATGATCGATAACATAAAATGCTTGTGATGCTTGGCTGGCTAATACAAATGGTTCATTTATCTTCAAACATCGCCGACAGTTAACACTTACAAAGCCGTATTCATCCATTTTAACTCCCCTCTTCTGATCATAAACATCAAACCATGTACATCGGAATAAAGTTACTCTTCTCTCCCCAACAAATTGTAATTCAAGAACCTCGGTTAACTCGCCATAGTAATTCATATGTTTTTTCTCTTCACTAGTCTCACCTACTACAACTACCCCACAGTTCTGAGTTTTCAAATATTTATCACACTCTTGCACATGAAATCTATATCCATTAACAATATGTCCTTTGAATCTTGTGACATATGGAATAGGACCACGTGATAACGATAGCAAATCTGTCATTCTCTTACTATCATCATGTTTGTACAACTCTGCAACCTAAGAACATCAGAAACCCTTTTAGCAAATGATATTATATACTTGATTAAAGAAAATTGATTAATTTCTACTAACTTTTTTTTGTAACCAACTAATGAATTCTCTATTCCAGTCCACATCTGAACTTTGTTGAGACGTCTCACTATGAATTTCTAAAAATTCTCTACAATGAATTGAAGTTCTACTTGTTATTTTAATGGACAAGATAGAAGTAAATTATTATTTAATAAAGACTTACTTGAGAAATGGTTAAATTTCATCACAGTGTTCATAATATAAAAATGTACCTCTTCCAAATTATGTGAATAGAGTTTGTCTGGTGAACTACCCTTTAAACTTTTTCCAGGCTCACAAAATATGGTTAACCCACCCTCAGATTCAGTTACCCCACCATCATAATTTCTCTCCGGACAATTAAACTTTGCCTTTATTGTATTCAAATACCTTGAATATAATGTCATACATTCAACTGCTATATATCCCTCTATAATAGAACCTTCAGGGTGAGCCATATTACCAATAAAACACTTCAAAAAGTATAGGTATCTCTCTATTGGATACATCCATCGATATTGAACTGGTCCGGCAATCTTAGCTTCATTAGGTAAATGAATAGACAAGTGCACCATGACATCAAAAAAATTTGGAGGGAACACCTTTTCTAACTAGCATAGTGTTATTGGTATTTGGGATTCTATTTGTTCCAACTCCTCCATGCTCAAACATTTTAGTCCAAGAACTTTGAAATAAATAGACAACTCAATAAGTGGTTCAGACACAGATTTGCAAAGCATACCATGCATGAAAAGTTGGAGTAAATGTTGTAGAATTATATGACAATCATGGTTTTTTAATCCTGAATTTTGTTTTATCCTTAAGGTTGACACATTGAGAAATATTTGAGGAAAATCCATCTGGGACCTTTAAATTCTTCAAAAAATTGAAAATATTTTGCTCCTCTTCAACAGATAATGTGTAAGATGTTGCCGGCAACTCATATTCATCTCTATTTTGTATTGGATGCAATTCTTTTCGTATGTCCATTTCTTGTAAATCCAACCGACTACTCAATGTGTCTTTTGTTTTTCCTTTGATATCTAAAATTATCCCCAAAATATTGTCCAATATATTCTTCTCAATGTGCATCACATCAAGATTATGTCGCAACAATAAGGTTTTCCAATATGGAAGTTAAAAAATATACTCTTTTTATTCCAATTATCACCCCTTTTCTTGTGCAATATTTTAATCTTTTTATTTGGATCCTTTGTTAGTGGCAACCCATCTAAATCAGCAACTTGATCAAGTATATCATCACCAGACAACATTTCTGGTGGTAGCCTATGCTCAATAGTGTTATCAAATGACTTTTTATCGTTTCTCCATTTGTGATTAAGAGAAAGATAGCGTATGTGGCCCAATTTTTCTTTTGTACTCCATCCAGATAAATTTGCATATGCTGGAAAGTCATTAATGGTCCACAACAGAGATGCATATAACTGAAAATTCTTTCTAGTTGATGCATCGAATGTCTCCACTCCAGTTTTCCATAAGTCATTCAACTCTTCTATTAAAGGATGTAGATAGACATCAATTGCATCACGAGGACCATTAGGACCAGGTATAAGCATTGACAGAATAAAATTCTCTTGCTTCATGCAAAGACAAGGGGGCAAATTATAAGGAACAAGCACCATGGGACAAATGATGTAGGGAGTTCTCGACCCCAAATGGTTGAAAACCATCACTAGCAAGTCCAAGTCGTATATTACGAGGTTCAACTACAAAAGATGGGTGAAGTTCATCAAAAAAAATTCATGTCATTGAATCGGCTGAATGTCTCATTATTCCATCATCAACACTTTTGTCATGATGCCATGACATCAAAGATATGTCTTTGAGCACATAAATAATCTTTGAAATCTTGGCTTTAGAGGAAAATAACGTAAAATCTTGCAGGGTATCTTTTTTCCTTTTTTCAATTTTGTTTCCCCACTATGTTTTCCATCCTTCCATCTAGATGCACCACAAACTTTGCACCATTGAAGAATATTATCATCCTTCCAATATAACATGCAATCATTCTTACATGCATCTATCTTTTTACATGAAAGCCCAAGATCTCGAATTACCTTCTTTGCCTCATAATATGAATCCGGCAAGTTTGTTCCATCAAGCAATAAATCATCTTTCAAAAACTTTAATAGCATCGTAAATGACTCATTACTCCAATGACCAATACTTTTAAGGTGAAACAATTTAATCATAGTAGAAAGTTTATAAACTTTTGTACTTTCATATAATGGTAGATCTAGATCTTTCAATAACCTATAAAATCTTTTTGCTTCAGCATTTGGTTCCTCCTCCCAATAATCATCACCAGTACTATTATTCATATTATCTCCATCAATATCAGGGTACAAATCTCTTAGCAACCCATGTATTTCCTCCTCACCATCATCCTTTTCAATGTCATTATCATCTACGAATTAAAAATCTGATTGTGCTTCACCTGACATCTCCCCATGGTGATACCAAAGAGTATAACTTGGTATTATCCCATGTACAATTAAATGTGACCTAACTACAACACGTGTTCCAGAAGTTGTATTACCACATTTAATACATGGACAACGGATCAACATTGTTTCTCCTAATTTTGTAAAATAATAATCCAAGAAATTCTCCACCCCATCTATATAAGCATTAGCAAGTCTATCATTAATAAGTCACATCCATTGCTTATTAGGTGCCATAACCTTCGTGCACGTAAAATATTTTTAACAATACATTAGTATAACAACCAAGTAATAATAATTAGACATTAAAGTTTAGAGTTATAGATTCATGTGTCGTAGAAGCATATAGTTATATACTGATTACAAGAAAAACTCAAGGAACAAACACTTAATCGATACTTAAACAAGAAGCACACATAAATACTCACAAGATGGTAAAATAATGTTACACAAATTGAAATAGTCAAATTACATGAAAAAAGTCTAGCAATTCAAAAAAAATCAACATATAAATAGTAAACGACACAAATATTTCAAAATAATTTTGAATGTACATTCTAAACATCAATAATATGTTTAGTTATTTATAAATCTCGTGTAAAATGATGTAATTTACGTGCTAACCTGCTACTTTAGCTACTGCTAATAATTGGTGAAGTACTGTCAAGGGTCCTTAGGTGTTTAGTTGCAACAATATAATAATATGATATTTACATAATCATCTTTTGTTTATTATTATATATATAATTGGAAATTTCATAAAAGTTGAGAATTTATTCAACAGTGGCAAGAAATACAGGTTTTCGATGTTACTACTCTACACTTATCAGACAGAAAACTAAGGGAGTGATTAACTCTTATTATTAGAGAACTGATTTGTTGGAGAAAAATCAGTAAAACAGACCACGATTTTTGTGATACCGTTAGATCAAGGTATCTGTTCAAGCTCTTAGAAATGAAATCAACACCTATATCATCTTTTTGCTAATCTGTCGTAACTTTAATACATTAATTTACAAAATATTAGCTTTATCACATCTAAGTCTAATGTTAAATTTGGCCCTAGTCTTATTGCTTTTGTTCTATCATTAATAAGTCACATCCATTGCTTATTAGGTGCCATAACCTCCGTGCACGTAAAATATTTATAACAATACATTAGTATAACAACCAAGTAATAATAATTAGACATTAAAGTTTAGAGTTATAGATTCATGTGTCGTAGATGCATATAGTTATATACTGATTACAAGAAAAACTCAAGGAACAAACACTTAATCGATACTTAAACAAGAAGCACACATAAATACTCACAAGATGGTAAAATAATGTTACACAAATTGAAATAGTCAAATTACATGAAAAAAGTCTAGCAATTCAAAAAAATTCAACATATAAATAGTAAAGGACACAAATATTTCAAAATAATTTTGAATGTACATTCTAAACATCAATAATATGTTTAGTTATTTATAAATCTCGTGTAAAATGATGTAAATCTAATTATGGCTACTCTTTTTCTTGAATGTAGGCGGCACAACCTTTGCACATGATTTTGAATCAAATGAGGGAATCAAATGGTGATTACATGAGAGAGATATACAAATATCTGCTTGCAACTAAATTCCTAAACAATAACCAAGATATTGACAACATATGTTATTTATGTACAGCTCAGAAATCCACAAATCAATTGAATTTCTTAAAATGTTGGAAAACTCATAAAGATTATCTGGTCTATTTTCTACATTTATGGTTAGGAGATGAATATACAAAGTAGGTTCACAAAAAATTTATAAAATGACAAACAAAGGTTAGATAAGTCCTACAATCTATTCCTCGTTATATTTATAGAAGAGTATGTGAAGACTAAAGATTAAAGATGAAATATTTTATATTTTTCTGTTTGTAGCATTCAAATTTTGTTATAGTTGTGCAATTGTTTTATTACATGTACAGAACACATCAAAGTTTGGACTGTGTTAGTTAACATTACTCAAAAATCAATGGAACACATAGAAGATGACAATCACCAGTACCTCTTAAAAATGGTTGATAAGACCAGATTGAAAAATATAGCAAAAGAAACTACCAGAAACATTTGGAAAAATACATCAAATATTTTCATAAACATATCAGTAAAGAAAGGTTAAGAAAAAAACATACCTTACAAAACAAATCAACACAGAGCCTTCAAAAGAGTAGTTTTGCAGTCACTTTCAACAAAAAGAAGCACCACCGACAAATTTAGAATCAAAGTCTACACCAATCGAGAAAGAATTAAGCATAAATGAGATGTACTTCATAGAAAAGAAAATATGAAATGAAACAAAGAGCCTACAATAATATCAACCAGCTAAATGAAATCACAGAAATACAATTTCAGCATAGTCTTTCCAATTCCATAGTCTTTCCAATGCTAAATGAAATCACATAAACACAATTTCAGCATAGTACTCAATGTGTCTTTTTTTTTTCCCTTTTAAAATGTCTTTTTTCCTATGGATAGCTTAGAAATTTATGGTTCCAGTGGGTCATGTCCTACAACACATCGAAGTCAGTATAGATTCATAATGTTAGTGTTACACTAAGCCTACAACTGAGACTATGTCTCATCTCTTCCTAACCACCCCCATATCTACTACGCTATGGATGTTGTTTGCTAATTTTGCAGGGATTCAAATAGAAGGGTCACAACTTTCACAATTTGGCAATAAATGATGCACATCACATTGTTGTTCAATATTAAAGCCACTATTGAGAGTTGTACAAGCCATTGTGATATGGAACCTCTGAAAAAGGAGAAATAGGTTGAAGCATAAAAGAGTTCTTCTTACAACAGTTTAATTTTTAAAGTAAATTCAAATTTATGGAGATATGGGAGGACCACCTATTCTGGACTCCAGATTCCTACCACTTGGCCCAATATCGTAGATTTTCTGAAAAGCATACTTCAAGGATTCATTATATCATAGTCAGCTGGAAACCTCCAGAGAAGGTCTTGTGAAATGCAACAGAGATGGTTCATCAAGGGGAATTTCGGAAAGAAGCACTTATGGTTTCTATTTAAGAGATTGTTCAAGAGACTTAATCTATGCTAAGGTGAAGAGATTCATGAAAGTACAAACTTATAGGCAAAAGTTATAGCTATAAGGGAGGCAATCACACATCGCATTACCGTTGGGATGAATCAAGTCTGGTTATTAAGATGCTTACTAAAGTTTGGGAGATCCTCTGGGATGCATCTCAATTGTGTCGGATTCAAATTAAAGACACATACAGATAAGGAAATATGCTTGCAGATTATTAAGTCAACGTGGCTTTTGACACTACTGGCA
Source organism: Solanum sitiens (assembly GCA_016801875.1). Taxonomy (NCBI): domain Eukaryota; kingdom Viridiplantae; phylum Streptophyta; class Magnoliopsida; order Solanales; family Solanaceae; genus Solanum; species Solanum sitiens. The sequence goes on from JABWTJ010000515.1 coordinate 378,493, forward strand.
GGTTTGAGATTTATAATTTTTCAGATCTGCCGAATCAAGCGAGGAGGATTCTTAGATTTGATAAACAACGAGTTACTAATCTTCGGAGTAGGACAAAACATATCAAGCCTTATATCATGTGTGGGGAAGAAGGAGTGTTTATTTCATGATTGACAGTTCACATATTTTCAATTTCTGCACATAATTAAAAAATTTGAAAGAGGCTCAAAAATCAATCCTCTGTCAACACATGAGGACAGAATCACGGAGTCACCAATTAGATAAAGTGGAGTTATTTCTCAATGTATTCTTGTACTTATAGACACAAAATACTCATAAAGTAATAAAGCAACACAGATAGAACAAAAACAATAAGACTAGGGCCAAATTTAACATTAGACTTAGATGTGATAAAGCTAATATTTTGTAAATTAATGTATTAAAGTTACGACAGATTAGCAAAAAGATGATATAGGTGTTGATTTCATTTCTAAGAGCTTGAACAGATACCTTGATCTAACGGTATCACAAAAATCGTGGTTTGTTTTACTGATTTTTCTCCAACAAATCAGTTCTCTAATAATAAGAGTTAGTCACTCCCTTAGTTTTCTGTCTGATAAGTGTAGAGTAGTAACATCGAAAACCTGTATTTCTTGCCACTGTTGAATAAATTCTCAACTTTTATGAAATTTCCAATTATATATATAATAATAAACAAAAGATGATTATGTAAATATCATATTATTATATTGTTGCAACTAAACACCTAAGGACCCTTGACAGTACTTCACCATTTATTAGCAGTAGCTAAAGTAGCAGGTTAGCACGTAAGCAACAGCTTAGCTAGTAAAGAAGTAGGTCAACTAAACACCTAACAACCGCTTCTACCAACAACGAAGTCGGCAACACTCCAGGTGCAACAACACTTTTTATCATAAGCGAAAGCAGGCCAACGACATGTTGTATACTTTATTTTTAAGGAAACACATAGCAGTTTGTAGTCACTAACACAAGATATTAAGTTACGACAATAAGACAAGTTTCAATAGTCCATCGGCTAAGACACAAAAAAACATAGGGTACAATTGTTGTCTTAAGGAAGCCTAAAAATCAATTGATCAGTTAGCACAATTAAACAGTGGAGCAGGGGATATAAAGAGTGAACTGTTACTGATTTCGTAAAGATGAAGAACTAAAAGTTCAGGCTGTGATTTTTCGATTTTGCTCTTCCTCGTCTCCTGCAAGAGTTGAAAACTTATGCTCAAAGCCTAAAAATGAAATCTTTGCCAATTTTCGTTGGTAACAGTTTAGTGTTCGAGTTACTCAGCCGCTTTTATGAACTTAAACTTTCCTTCCTATACAACTTACATCCACTATTAATTAAAATTTAAGGTACATAAGTTATTGATATTATCCATGCTCCTACTAACTCTTTGGCTCAAGTTCTACATGACAATAAGTGGATCCTCCATCAACTATCTAACTTGACAAAAGTATGTAAAGTGGACCAATCACAGACACAACAAGTAAGTTCAAGAACACCAAAAAAACCAAAAAAACGCAGATGAAACCCATAAATGGGAAAAAACTAAAATTGAGAAAAAACTAAAATCGCACAAAATCAAGCATTCCACAAAGAAATTCATAGTTATAATAACTAAATCATGCCTTGAAGGGATGGAAACACCAAGTTAGAGTTTGAATAATGTCAATTGAAGCAAAGCACAACAAGCTGCAAGAAGAAAAAGACGTTTTCTTTGTTCTACAATGAAACAATAGAGATGCATATATCATTTTATAATGTGTAACAGAGAAACGTATCTTCCTGTATATCCTTATTTTCCTCTAACAAACCTTGGATATACGCAACTGATTGGATATGTGCTTAGCTGATTTATTCAAACAGAACATGGGAGAGAAGATGCTTGCGGAATATCCTCCAACACCTCCTGATTTTTCTCTAACCATCGTTCCACTCACTGTAGATGAGAAAATCAAGCTTATCTGTTCACTTCTAAGAGAAAAAAATGGGAATGAGGAAAGTTTTTTTTTTGCTGAAATTGGAATGAAGAATACACAATACACTTTTGGAAAAGTGGAACAGTGGTAACACGTGTGTGGGTGGAAAAATAATAAAATAATGAAATTAAAATTTCTCTTAGTTTTTAAGTATATAAATAATTAATAAGTATATACAAATTCTTTTAAAGTCTGTATATTAATTATGTAAGTATATAGATAATTAATAAGTTTATATAAATTCTTTTAACGTCTGGATAGTATACTAAAACCAATTATATTACATTAAAAAGGACCTTTAACGATTGGAAAAAAAATTGTGTCGCTGAAAATACACTTTTAACGACCAGATTCATATCCCTTCGTTAAGAATTGGTTGTTAAAAGTACAGTTTCCTGCAGTGGGATGAATCGAAGTTAGTTCACTAGGTAGACTAAACTCATATGCAGCCTTTTTAATCCGTTGCAAAATCTCATAGGGACCCACATACCATGTACTTAACTTCCCCTTCTTGCCAAATCTCATCACCCATTTCATAGGTGAAATCTTCAAATACACCATATCACCTACTTCGAATTCAAGGTCTCTTCTTCTATTGTCGGCATAGGATTTTTGCTGGCTATATGCTTTTTTCAACCTATCCCTTATCACCCGAACCTTCTCCAAAGCGTCATAGATTATTTCGGGACCAAGGAGTGAAGACTCACCAACCTCAAACCATCCAACCGGAGACCTACATCTCCTACCATTGAAATACTAGAATGGTAGTTATTATAAAAAGATAACTCAATCAAAGGCAAGTGTTAATCCCAACTTCCTTTGAAATCTATCACACAAGCCCATAACATGTCTTCTAGGGTTTAAATAGTAAGCTCCGCTTGATCATCCGTTTGGGGATGAAAAGCGGTGCTAAGCTTCACTTGTGTACCCAACCCTTTTTTGGAAAGACCTCCAAAAACTAAAAGTGAATTGAGAACCTCTATCTGCTATGACGGACAAAGGAATACCATGAAGACTCACAATCTCATCAATGTAGATCCTAGCATAATCCTCCGCCGTATAAGTAGACTTAACAGGGATAAAGTGAGCGGATTCTTTCAACCTATCCACAATACCCAAAATTGATTCATTTTACCTCTGGGTTCGAGGCAACCCAACAACAAAGTCCATATTAATTTCTTCCCACTTCCAAGTAGAAACACTCATGTCTTGGATTAAACCACTAGGCATTAGATGCTCGGATTTTACTTGTTGGCAATTTGGACACTTGGATACAAACTCTGCTATGTCCCTTTTCAAGCCATCCGACCAATTAACCTCTCTAAGGTCACGATACATCTTGGTGGAACCCCGATGAATAAAATATCGAGAACCTGGAGCTTCTTCCAAAGCCCTTCTCCTCAAATCATCAACATCCGGTACACACAACCTATTTTGGTACCTTAGCACACCATCCCCCCTTGGGAGAAAGACTCATTCAAATTGCTAAGTACCGATTTCTTCAACTCCATCAACAGCGGATCAAGATATTCTTTAGACTTCACGTCAACCACTAATGATGACTCGGTGTTATTATGAACTATAACACCACCATTAGGGGAATCTTCCAACCGACCACACAATCTAGCCAACCTATGAACATATTTCACTAGGTCTTTCTTCCCTTCGTCTACATGAGACACACTATCCATGGTCATATGATTCAAAGCATCCGCAACCACATTAGCCTTGCCGGGGTAATAGAGAACACTCATGTCATAATATTTCAATAATCCAACCATCTTCTTTGTCGGAGATTTAATTCCTTTTAAGTAAACACATATTAGAGACTCTTATGGTCAGTATACACATCCACATGAACACCATATAAGTAATGTCTCCATATTTTCAAGGTAAATACTACGGCTGCTAAATCAAGATCATGAGTTGGATAATTCATGAACCTGGAGTTGTTTAGAGAGATAGGCTACTATACCACAAATCCCTTGGTACCCTCTTGTAAAGTCAAGACCAGAGTGGAGGTAAGCCTATCTTTCAAAATTTGGAAGCTTCTTTCACATGCTTCTAAACACTCAAATTTCACACTCTTTTGGGTCAAGGTAGTCAAGGAGAAGCAATGGACGCAAAACAATCCACAAACCTCCTATAGTACCCTGTAAACCCAAGAACTTTTAATATCGGTTGGAGTAAATTGTCTAGGCCAATTCTTAACAACCTCGGTTTTCTATGGATCGACCTCTATCCCCTCACTTGAGATAATATGACCAAGAAATGGCACCGATCTCAAGCAAAATTCACACTTGCGATACTTGGCAAATAGTTGGTGTTCCATAAGGACTTGTAACACAGCTCTCAAATGACCCATGTGTTCACCCTCATTCTTAGAATATACCAAGATGTCCTCGATGAAGACAATGAAAAATGAATCTAAGTAATTTTGAAACACCCTATTCAGGAGGTCCATAAATGCCGCCGGGGCATTTGTGAGACAAAAAAGACATCAGCAGGAACTCATAGTGACCATAACTAGTTCGAAATACCATTTTAGGTACGTCCTCACCTCTCACCCTAAGTTGGTGATACCCCGACCTCAAGTCAATCTTAGAAAAGTAGCTAGCCCCTAGAGTTGATCAAACAAGTCATCAATCCGAGGGAGAGAATACTTGTTCTTAATGGTGACTTTATTGAGTTGACCATAATCAATGCACAACCTAAGTGACCCATCCTTCTTATTAATAAACAACACCAGAGCTCTCCACGGTGAAATACTAGGTTGAATGAAACCTTTATCTAGTAAATCCTTGAGTTGAGCCTTCAAATCTTTCAATTCAAACGAAGTCATCGGATAAGGAAAAGTTGAAATGGGATTCGTATCCGGTAATAAGTCATTACCAAAATCAATTTCCCGTACAGGAGGAATTCTGGGAAAGTCATCCGGAAATTCCCTCACTAGGGGGACGACTCAATAGGTGGAATGTCGGTTTCAAGATCTTTGACTCTTACGATATGGTAAAGACACCCTTTAGAGATCATTTTACAAGCTTTCAAACAAGAGATGTGTCACGACCTGAAAGTACCCACTAGAATATGGGGCAACCTTAGGTCGGACAATTGTGTACATGACCCTCCGGGGGTCTTGACTAGCCTACTAGCTATCATTCATTGCATAAGATATGAAAAGTAGTGCGGAATTAAAACTTTTCACGACATTTATAATAAAAAGGAAATATCTTTTATAAATTCAAAAGAGTAGTTTTGTCATCACAAGGCAACTTAAAGACACAACTTAAATATCATAGGGACACGGCCCTTTACATTGAATGAAAATACATAATAAGTCTTAATAGTAGAAACTAAGAAATAGAACTATGCCCTCGAATAGATGAGAACATACTTAGTCTTGAGAGTCAATTCCCAAGCTTGTCTTCTATACTTATTCTTGCCTCCAACCTATACTCATAGAGTATAGAAAAGTATGGGGTTAGTACAAAACAATGTACTGAGTTTGGCCTATGCAAAAACATCCAAAAAGGGACGTTTTAGTAGAAATAGAACTTTCATGCCAAATAAGTAAAACCTTAGTGAATAATAATTAAAATAGTGTAAGAATCATCAATTAGCATATAATAAAAGATTTCCATAATATTATCATAAAAGACCGTTTTACATTAAGTTCCAAAACCCTTACAGTGAACTCATTCAAACCACAACACAGTGAACTCATTTCCTTTGAAGTTTCCCTAACAAAGTTATCCTAAGATTCACTAAGGTAATACATGAAGGGACCGCCCAAACACCCCCTTCAATACACACCTAAGTGACCCTTAAGACTACCAACAATAGGCTTACCTCGCACGGGAAACAAGTCCACACTCTAGACTAGACATTAGAAGAGCATTCATCCATTAAGGACTTCATATAAGTGCCCTACCCCAATGGGAATTGTAAGTTACACTAAGTGCAATGTGAGAGTAGCATCCCATACTACTACTCCCCATTAGTGCTCCTTGAGGATTCCCTTGGATCAAGATACTACATTAGTGATTCGTAACTTCATTATATAAAACTTAACTTTAACATGTTTCCTTAACATTAGACCTTAAGTCATCTAACTTCATTTGCAACACATGATATCTTATTCATACACTTCATATAAAACACACCAAGACTCCCCTAATGTATACTTAGTGCGATGGATAAGTAGTGTCCCATACCACAACCTACCCTAAGTAGTACACTCTTTTAGGAGACTTAGTTCATTACATAATACACATTCATACATTAAGACCAAAAACGCACCAAGACTCCCCTTTCGGAATGTCTACTTAGTGCAATGGATAAATAGCATCCCAAACCACCACCTACCCTAAGTAGTACATTCGTTTAGGAGACTTAGTTCATACATTCTGTTGTGGGGGATATATTTAACCGACATAGACCATGAGAGCTACACATGGAATCCTGATACTAGCCCTTATCGGATGAGGGATCCCCACTTGCCTAGGGTAGGATCATTCTCTTAGATTTTACATGGCTTTTCCAATAGCTACACCTATGCGGGCGCATAATTAAGGAATAAACAGATTGCTACAAAGTAACTCACTCTCTAAGAATAATGAGTACTCATCTCAAGAGTTACTTTGGAATACAACATCTCAACTCCCGAAGTGTAGCCACCCATTTTTCATATCCTCTCGGTGCTAAGCATAACTCCCCCACGGAGTCTCAACATTACATACTATAGGTTAAGGGTAACTAGTGGAAACCACATCTCAACTCACGAAGGGCATCCATCCTCCGACCTATCTTAGAAAGCTCTTGGGAGATAGTGAGGTTGCTACTAAACACTTCATCTTAACTCACGAAGAGTGTCCACCCCAAAACTCCCCTTAATCACATTTGTTAACTTCATTCATTCATTCAAGTGTGAGTGTGTGAGTGTACATGTGAGCGCACCTTTCACCTAATCACCATTTCATCAACATTGAATTCTAAACATGATTAAACCTTCATTCATCATATTACACACTTAAACACGGTCACATAACATATAGTTCATTTAAACATTATCTCTAGCATACTTCACATAACAAGCTTCATAAAGCACATCAACAAGAACAACATCAATATCATCATACTTCACATAATATGCCTTCATGGTCTTATTCACAATACAGAAGTAAATTCACATTCATATATTCAAGTAAACACCGCCACCAAAGGTGGACCATACAACTCAAGAGCATTTCATAATAAGAATTAAATAATGAAACCAACTTACCATTCCTCCAATATTTCAACACCTATTCACAATTTACCCAACAGTTCATCATAAAATAGACCTTAGGGCAATAGCTAAACCATAATATCAACATGAAGAAACCAAAGCTCAAACACTACACAATCATATTCATTTAACCCATTTCTCAAGCTAGAAGTTGGAAATATGCATAAGCATGGATTAATTAGGTTTTTGATGTTAAAATCACAAACTAACACTAATAACAACACATATGAATCATTAAAGCGTTTTTATATGAAGACCCATGCTTAGAGTCAAAGCTAGAAAAGATAGAATTTAAAAACCCTTTTTGAAATCTTTTAGAAATGGCTCCTTTATATGAAGAGAGATCAAGGATGACTACATTACCTCAATGATAAGAAACCCACTAATATTTGATGAAGAAGTCTTCCACAACCAGCCCTCCAAGCCCTTCCTTGAGTCCAAGCTTCCAAGAGGTTTTGAGAGAGTCTTTCTTAAGAGAGGGGTTTTGGTTTTTGTAAAATGAAGTCTAAAATTAGGTCTTAGTGTTTGAACCCTCTTAATATACCGAAAAGACCCTAAAATAATCATCGGTGGTTCATAAAAGACTTGGGGTGAATTTACAAAACACCCTAAGCCAAGGCAGAAAATTGACATCTTTATAGGTGCCAACCTATGCCCCTTCACTAACGGGCCATTGCCCAGTTGACGCCCCTTAGATGGGGTCCATCTATTGGGGATGATCCTCCATTTTGTGCAGGCTTTGCTAGCCTTGCAAGGCCAATCGTCGCCCAAGGTTAACGGGCCGTCGTTGGTCACTGCTTGGCAGTATCCTACCAAAGGGATGGGACAGACCGAGTTCAAGGACGAAATCCTAAGTAAATTTGGGCAGAGAAACGGAAGGGAGCACCAACAAGCAAAATAAACTTAAAGAAAGAGAAGAACAAAGGGCAGTATACAAAATTAAAACAAAACTTTAAAATTTAGAACATAAAATAAATAAATAAAATAGTAGAGAAAATATACTTACAAAATACTTTTTATTCATTTAGGGAATGAGAGAACATAGATGAAAATGGAAATGGTAGAAAGTGTAGAGAGGTTTTTCAAAGTCGGTAAGATTTTGAATGTCCCATACTGATACAAGTTGAAAGTCTTAAATAGGCCTAAAAAGTGCTGATTAATCTAACTTATTATGCTATATATTTTACATGTGTGCATACACTAATACACATAATTCATCTTACACATAACTACTACCTATTACAAATAACTGATGATAATTATACGGTCACGTAGTTGGAAGTACTTACATGTAGCCTTCAATGCATGTTTATCTTCTTTTGCTGAAAATTTATCTTCAAAACATATATCTTGCTACTTGGTACCTTTTTCACTTTGTAGCTTTTGACTTTATTCCTGTGGGGTCCACCTATTTTCTTATTTGTTGACATAATAAATGTTAACAAAAGCTTGACACTTTCTTGTCTTTATTGAACATGATACATATTCTCATTACTTATTTCACTGGTATGTGAGGATGCAGTATCTAATAATTTCATGATCTTTTCATGATAGGTAGTTTTGCTGAGACTGGATAAGGATTCTTCGAGCCTTCTTTTTAATTCTTCTTTTGAAACATCGGATTTCCTTTGCGATGAAGAGCCGATAACTAATCTGTCATCATGATCTTTCTCAGTCCATCCTTTAATCTTGATAGTCTTGCTTAGATACTTGATCCTTTCAATTTCATGAATATCAAAGGACCAACTAATAATATAAGATATCCTTTTGGAAATAGATAACTTACACCATTTAATATTTTTCGGGAGTGTAGAGATATTTTGCTCTACCCGGAACTTCTCAAACTATATTAAAAAATGTGGTGATAATACCTGTTTATTTCCTCCGAACTGGCTCCACCATTCATAAAACCACCGAGGGATCGTTGCGCTTTTTATATCCTCTGAATATTTAATGAACCAAGTATGGATGTTTGGCGGGAGATACATAAAATTATACCAAGCCGCCTTGTAATCATACCAATTATACGTGTGGGGACGATAAGATGTTGATAGTGGAATGGGGGTATGTAGATGATCCGCAACCCACTCAAAAGGACTTAATATGTTTTTAATTGGAAATCTTGAAAATTGAATATTATCTGGATCATTGATATCTTCTAATTTATGCTCAATTTTTACTGAATCAGTATCTATTAGTATGAACTCATAATACCTTCGGGTTTTTAATGGATCCTGAGTTTCCACATAATTCCGATTAGTGTAACACGGTTTCAGAAGGTCGGGCACTCCAAGGTATTCATATTCTTTGTCAAGCGCCATGATAGGCAGTACCTGCAAAACTGTAATGGGAAAATCCTTTTTATCTGACTAATCTTTTCTTTATTTTTTGTTGGGGTAGTTGGAACTACCGCCTGTGCGTATGTTTCTGGTGGTTTCATTTCATAACTATATTAGGTTTGGACAAAAATAGCTGTTGATGATGGTTTATTTACTGATGAGGAGTTGGGTTTTGACAAGTTTGGAAATTCCACCAGGACTGAGTAGCAATTCTCTAATTTTTTATCACCCTCTTTGAAGGGTTTTTTCATTTTATCTTCTGATTTCAAGGGTTGTAGTGGGAGCCTCGGGGGCCTTATTCCCGGTACTCCTGGTCTCATTATTTCCTGTAAAAACTTTCTTGTTAAAAAGTCGAGTAGAGAATTATTTTCTCCTTTTATAAATTCTATTTCAATATCAAAGCTAGATAATAAAGCTTGTCATCTGGCAAAGATTTGTTTAGAAACTAGATTTTAACATCCTTTTTCAAAACATCTTTGGCTGCTTTGCAGTCCACTCTTAATAAGAATTCTTTATTTATTAAATCATCTTGAAATTTGGTAATACATAGTTCTATAGCCAAAATTTCCTTTTTAATAGTACTGTGATTTTTTTGAGTATCATTCCGAACTCATGAAGTGAATCTCACTAATTGTTCAGTGGATTCTACATAATTTTTTTGTTTAAGTATGCCTCCATACCCTATATCTGAGGCATCCGTTTCTACTATAATAAGGGCCTCTGGGTGCGGTATACCCAGACATCGGAGTTTTTGGACTATTAGTTTTATTTTTTGGACTACACTAGTATGCCCTAATCCCCATGGTTCTGGTTTATTTTTAAGGCGCTGATAAAGAGGCTTACAAACCTATCTAATATTAGGGATAACAACATAATTGAGACTCCCTAAAAATCTCTAGAGTTGTGTTTTATTTATTAATTCATCTGGAAATTTTGATGAGAACTCTATGGCTCTACAAATGGGTTTATAGGTTCCTTGATATAATTCATGGACAAGGAATCTAATAGAAGTATGGAACAATTTAATCTTCTGAGCACTTACTACTAGACCATTTTTCTTAACAACCTTTAAAAAGGTGTGGAGCTGTTTAAAGTGTTGATCAATATCTTCGGAATATATCAATATGTCATCTATGTAGACTATAGAAATATGACTATACTGATTAAATATATTATTCATGATATTTTAAAATTCAGACGAAGCATTTTTTAATCCGAAAGGCAATACATTTCATTCATATTGTCCAAAAGGGACACTAAAGGTTGTTTTATGTTTGTCTTTTTCGGCGATTTGTATTTGCCAAAATCCTGATTTCATGTCAAACTTACTATAAATATTAGCTTTGTAAGTTCTCTTAAGAAGATCACGTTTGTTAGGTATGGAATACCTAATCCATTTTAATACTTTATTAAGGGGCTTATAATTGATAACTAGCCTTGGGGCGCCTCTTTCCTTTTCGGCACTATTATTAACATAAAAGGCCGAGCAACTCCAAGGTGACTTGGATGATCTAATAATATTTTTAGCAAGCAAATCATTAATTTACTTTTTACAATATTCCATTAATTCAATGTTCATTTGAATGGTATCGCCTTAGTGGGGATGATCTTTTCGTCAAACCCCTCAATATAAGGTAATTCAACAACATGTTTTTTCCTTTTCCAAAATGCATTAGGAAAATCAGAACAAACTTTTCGTTCTATTTCATTTTGTAAGCCTTTAATTTTAGCTTCTACTTACGGGTTTCTTAAAGAGGATTAGATTCTTTTTATCTTGATATCTTCTTTTAAATAATTAATTTGTTGTGAGAGTAGATTTATTCTAAATATATTTTTATTTTTTATATGGTCACTTTCCCTTTTTGATATAGTATTTATATATGGGAAGATAATCCTTTTTCCTAGGATAGTGGTGTGAATTCCATCTATGGTAATTGTATACGGCTTTAGTTGTGTTATAAAGGGAGTGCCTAAAATTATTTCTTCATTTATGTCTTTAGTTATTACAAATCATTTATGAAACAAATTCCATCGTTACATATATGTCACTTGTGGAGTTTATAATTTATTTTAAGTCTTTCTCCTATTGCGGAGAATAATCGAGTAGTACTTTTTTTAAGATACTTAGTAGAGATAATTCCTTCAATGATGCAATTTTGATCTGCACCAGTATCTAAGAAAGCAACCTTTTGGATAGAGTAATTTTTATTAATAACTAAAGTAATGGGTATATGATAGTTATGGGCTTTCACTACTACAATAGTATGACTCCTGAATTTATTCTTTGAGTTAACGGTTCTGATTCCGATTGTAAACTTTGACCCTTGGTTGATATATCTCCTGAAGTGTAAAGTTTTTGTTTGATTGTTTTAATTTCTTTCTTTACATGAATTAATTCTGTTTGAAGATCTTGAAGTGTTGTTTCAAAATTTTGTTCTCTATTGGTCATGCTAAAGGGTTTAACAATATGATTATTTATTTGTTGATTAAGAATTATATCCTTTAACGCTCTCAAATATTTTTTCTTACAATCTTGATCTTCGATATGTTCAATTATATCAAAGAAAACTTCTTTATTATTATTGCTAATGACATTGATGGAGAGGTTTTGATGGGTGCAATCTGCACTCTTACATCAACCATATGTTATATTATTACCTTTAGAATTATCCTTTATAATTAGTTGATTATCTCTACTATAATTTATTTTGGAACTAGTGTGATTTTTATTAAGAATTGAGTATAATTTATTTATAATATTATCTTCTAGTTCTAACCTATTTATCGTATCCTTCTTTTTATTAGGGGGCTGATTATCCTTAGCATGGTGTTCGTGTTTTTCACAGTTCCAACACACATTAATGTCTTTATTAACTAATCTAGATTTTCGTTTAAACTTATCCTTTAATGTGTTGGTAAATCCAGTTGTAACTATAGTAGGTAATTGTTTATCTGATAAATATTCCATTTCATATGTCGTAATAGCTATTCTTAATTTATTATAAATTTGATACTCTATGAGTCCATCATTATTCCATTCAGCTAATTCTTTCTCTGAATGCGAAGTATGAGATAGACTCTCATTTTCTTCGTATTATATATCTGGAAAAGAATAATTTTTTTTTATAGGATAATTTGAACTAATATCATTATCATTACTTTTGGATAAAGGAATAGTAATCTTTAATTCGGATTTTAGCTTTTTATTAATAAGATTATTCGTGATTTAAACTTTTCTTGAACCTGTAAGAATTTAATATTAGAAATTCTGGTAGTTTAAATATTTGATGAGTTTCTAGATTTATAGTTTTATCCTATAGGAAGGACGTATTTTACTTTCTTTAGTGTTGATCATATTTATTTGAAAAGGTAGGGTAGTAATAATTCTACCATTTGTGAGTAGACTAATTTCTTCTAAAGGAGGAATTTTGGATTCAACTACCTCATTATAAGTAGTATATCATTTATCAATAAGTATTTCTAACGACTCATTTTGGTCGTCTAATTTTCCTGTGTATTGAAACCATTTTAAAAACTCTATATTAAATTTTAACCTTCTCATATCACTAAACCATTTATTTCTAAAGGTTATTCTTTCGCATAGAGAATATCTTTGTACATACCATTGTTTTTTAATAGAGTTTTCTGGACTACTCCAAAGTTTATTTAAATAATTAAAATCTGGTTCAGAAGATTCATCTAAATGAATCATGCCAATACAATTCTTAATTTTTTTAATCGATTTTACTAAAATAGCATTCTTACTTATTATTTTATTATCATTTAAGATAGTATCTTTACTTATTATTTTATTACCTTTTATGGTAGTCAATATTAAATATTCTATGTCTTTTATACATGGTAGAGTAGACATGAATGATTAAGAGTTTATATAGTACGGAGTATCTAGCGAAGCGAAGAACACTATTCTTGGGCTTAAATGTCTACTTTAAAAATTACTACCGGAATAATAAATTCTTTGTGTAGTAATTGTTATTTCCACTTTCACTAATTTTCTTTGATCTTATTCATCTAGGATTAGCGACGGGAACACCCTCCGGGTTCGACTCTAAGACAGAGAGTCTAAGCTAATCTAACGGAAAGTACGGGCTTGACAACGTCTAAACCGGGAATTATCCGGTTACCCCACTTCAAGGAATAAAACTAAGAAGACAAGTGAAAGAACTACAACAACTACCATACTTCGAACTTACCACCCCGACCGCAACCTAAGTTTCAATGTCGTCCGCCCAAGGACAACGTAGGGACTTAGCCGCGGTGAGGCAGTAATAATTCTACCGTCAACAGGTAGACTAATTTCTTCTAAAGGAGGAATTTTAGATTCAACTACTTTATTATTTTTGGTAGTATACTATTTGTTTACAAGAATGTTTAATGACTCCTTTTGGTCATCTAATTTTCCTGTACATTCAAACCATTTAAAAAATTCTATATTACATTTTATTTTTTTCATATCACTAACCATTTATTTCTAAAGACAATTCTTTCTGATAAAGAGTATCTTTGTATATACCGTTCTTTTTTAATGAAATTTTCTTGACTAGTCAAAGTTTATCTAAATATTAAATATCTGATTCAAAAGGTTTATCAAATCTAATCACGTATAAATCATCCTTAATTTCTTTACTAGGAGTGGGATTAGATTTTTTTAATTCATATTATACTTTTGGAATGGTTTATGAGAAATCTACCTCTTTTAATTTTTTATCGAATAAGTAAGAGTTTATAAATTATGGATTATCTAGCGTAGATAAGAACACTATCCTTGGGCTTAAATGTCTACTTTAAAGATTAGTACCGGAAAAATAAATTCTTTGTGTAATAATTGTTATTTCCTTTTCACTAATTGTTTTTGATCTTATTCCTCTAGTCTTGGCGACGGGAACACCCTCCAGGTCCGGCTCTATGACACACACATGCTAAGATAATACAACTGAAACTACAGGCTAGCCAACATCTAAACCGGTAATTATCCGGTTACCCCACTTCAAGGAATAAAATTAAGAAGACAAGTGGAAGAAGAACAACAACTACCAAACTCCGAACTTACCACCCCGACCGTAACCTAAGTTTCGACGCCGTTTGTGCAAGGACAACATAGGGACTTAGCCGCTCCTACTCATACCCTTCCCGACCAACTTGGCTCTGATACCAATGGAGGGAACCGACCGAGTTCCAAGACAAAATCCTAAGTAAATTTGGGCAGAGTAACGGAAGGGAGCAAGAACAAGCAAAATAAAACTTAAAGAAAGAGAAGAACAAAGGGCGGTACACAAAATTAAAACAAAACTTTAAAATTTAAAACATAAAATAAATAAATAAAAGAGTAGAGAAAATATACTTACAAAATACTTTTTATTGATTTAGGGAATGAGAGAACATAGATGAAAATGGTAATTGGAGAAGGTGTAGAGAGGTTTTTCAAAGTCGGTAAGATTTTGAATGCCTCCTACTGGTACAAGTTGAAAGCCTTAAATAGGCTTCAAAATTGCTGACTAATCTAACTTATTATTCTATCTAGTTTACATGTGTGCATACATAAACACACATTATTTTTTAAAAAAGTAACTAATACCTATTACAAATAACTAATGATAATTGTATGTGGCTTGGAATACATGCCACGTTAGTTGAAACTACTTACGTAGCCTTCAGTGCATGCTTATCTTCTTTTGCTGAATTTTATCTTCAAAGCATATCAGTATTTTGTCTTCTTGTTACTTTGGGGCTTTATTCCTTCGGGGTCCACATGTTGGTGGAATTGTTGACATAGTGAATAAGTTTGCTTTGTCCAATGCTTATTTTTGTAATGGTCTTCAAACATATCTTTGCATGTAGGGTCCACTCTTGAATATTTCTTTTCTTGATATTCCTCTAAGTGATAGCAAAGTGTGCTGGAACTTTCTTTTTATTAAGAAAGTAATTTTGTGTTATTCTTGTAGCAGCGATATTTGATAATTTGTATATTAATTTCGTATCAGTGTTGAGGCTTAAATAAGGTTTTCCTTGAACCTTCTTTTTATTTTTTCTTTGGAATTGTCGTAATTCCTTCGGGTCTTGACATTATCAGGGACAACTGATTCCCGAATTTTAACTGTCTTGATTAAATATGTGATCCTCCGAATATTTTTGTAAACTGCTTTTGATGTTGAGTTGATAATACCTGAATATTTGCTCAATTTAAATGTATCTTTTAACAGAAACTTATCATACCTCCGGGTGTTGCGGGGATCTTCCGTCTCCACATAATTTTTGTTGGTGTAGCAGGGCTTTCATAAATTTCATATTTGATGTAGTATTCGATAGAAACTGTAATATTTGTTAACCTCTATTGCTTTCGGAGCAATCTCGGACTTAACAATCTTCATCTTGTGACTTGAACAAAAAAATGGTCCTTTCATTTTTGGTTATTCCTGGTCTCATTAATTTCCTGGAGAATTCTTTTAAAATTTGGAGATATTGTTTTTTTTATTTAAAATTGATAAAAATAATTTTATGGAAAATTCATGGCTGCGTTGCAGTCATTTTTTTTTTTAAAGAGAGTACTCCTAGTGCTAAAAAATCTAGGAGGAGAAGAAGGTTTAGTAACCTTTATTGTAAATTTTTTTTATTAAAAAGTGAATTTATTTGAAAGATATTTTTATCTTTTATGCAATTACTTTCATCTTTTGATATAGTATTTAGGTAAGGGAAGATGAGATTCTTTCCTAGCACTCTGGTATGGATGCCATCTAATTGGGTGGTATAAGGCTTTATTTGAGTGATGAAAGGAATACCTAGTATAATTTCTTCATTTATGTCTTTGGTTATCATGAAATCATTTATGAAACCAATTTCTTTATTGGATATGTAAGCGTTTCTGAGTTTATAATTTATTTTAAGCAGTAAATTTGATTGTGATTAAAGTAGCAGCTTGTTTATCGGATAATTTTTTTTTATATATGACGTAATGTCCGTACCCATTTCATGTAATTTATTATATATTTGATGTTCTGCGAGTCAATAAATATTTCATTCCCGCAATCTCACTTCCAGAATGAGTGGTATGTGATAGAAATTCGTTTTCTTCATACTGCATATCTGGAAAGGAAGGTCTCTTATAGTAATTCTTTTTTATGGAATAAGTAGAACCTAATTTATTAATTTCATTATCATTATCTTTGGATAAAGTATTTATAGCATTAGATTTTACTTTTTCATTAATTATACCTATAAGTCCATCAGTAATTTCAAGTTTCTCTTGAAAGTTAGGAAATTTATCTTTGGGAAGTTCAGGTAATTTAAATATTGGGTGAACTTTCAAATCTTTATTTTTACTATTATAGGAATAGATTGGTTTATCCTTAATATCCGAATTATTATTAGCCTTTAGGATTTGGTTAGATACTACGTAAAGTAGTTGATTTGTATAATTATTTTGTTGTAGTATTTTATTTATATCCATATTTGTAGGGTGACCTTTTATATCCATTATATCCATTTTAAAGGGTGAGGCAGTAATAATTTTATTCTCTATTGGTAATGTAATTTCTTCTAATGGGGGAATTGAAGATTCAACTACTTTATTATTTTTGATAGTATATCAGTTATTACAAGCATGTTTAATGACTCCTTTTGGTCATCTAATTTTTCTGTACATTCAAACCATTTAAAAAATTCTATATTACATTTTATTCTTTTCATATCACTAAACCATTTATTTCTAAAGGTTATTCTTTTTTATAAAGAGTATCTTTGTACATACCATTCTTTTTTAATGGAATTTTTTTGACTAGTCCTAAGTTTAGCTAAATATTAAATATCTGATTCAAAAGGTTCATAAAATGTAATCATGCATAAAGCATCCTCAATTTATTTACTAGTAGTGGGATTAGATTTTTTTGTTCATATTCTACTTTTGGAATGATTTCTGAGAAATTTACCCCTTTTAATTTTTTATCTATCTCTTCTAAGGATATGTCATCTTCCTCCTTAGCTATGGAGAAATAAGGTCTAGAAAATGACATTCTTTTACTTGTAGAGCTTTGATTATAAGATTGGGATCTTACAAATTTTAAATGTATGGATCCATCTGGAAATTGAATTACTTGGACAATATGTGAATTTTTTTCTTTAATTTCGGGCTCCGTTATAGAGTCAAAATGTCAATCATCTTTTCTTAATACTTCATCCCACTTTATCATCTTTGGAACAAAGGTTTTATTATGGTTATGATTGGCTTCCGTGAGCATGGTAACTCGTTTATTACTTATTATTTTAGCCTTAGGGGCTAAGGTAGTTTTCTTTAATCTATAATATACCCTATATATTATGGATATTTCTCTAGTATTAGCTTTACTATTCATATTTTTAGTTTTAACATTTAAAGTTACTCTATCAATTACATTTTGATCATTAATATCTATTGAATAATTGGGATAATAATTAAAGTATGCCGGGTCATTGGCAAGGTTACTTTGTAGTACTGCTAATAATGAATCATCAAAATTTAATAATCTATTGTCTCTTAAAAGAAGAGAATGGGTACATCTAAACTCAATCTATATAATGGTTTGACTGCTACCTGGACAAGTCCTATGTGAAGAAATTTATAATTCCTCTTATATCTATTAATATCATTGGTTGCTAATAATCTAGTAGTTTTAATATTTTTATTAATAGCAATGATAGACTCAGAAGTCTTAATATTATAATTTCTAATGAAATCAAAGTGTCCTGTTTTATAAATCTTTTTAAATTGTTCTTTAGGAATATTCCAATTTTGTAGATCATTTTCAAGTTTTGCAATTTTATTAGAGTTGGTAGAGATGTTAATACTATTTAAAATATTTTGCTCTGTAGGTGAATTCATTTTAATTCAAAGGAGAATCTAACGGGGAGAAGATCATTATCCTTGGGCTTAAATGTCTACTTTAAAGATTACTACCGGAATAATAAATTCTTTGTGTAGTAATTGTTGTTACCTTTTTCATTAATTTTCTTTGATCTTATTCCTCTAGGCTTGGCGATGGGAACACCCTTCGGGTCCGGCTGTACAACACACACAGTCTAAGCTAATCCAACGGAAAGTACGGGCTCGCCAACGTCTAAACTGGAAATTATCCGATTACCCCACTTCAAGGAATAAAACTAAGAATACAAGTGAAAGAAGAACAACAACTACCATACTCTGAAATTACCACCGCGATCGCAATCTATGTTTCGACGCTGTCCGCCCAAGGACAACAGTAGGAACTTAGCTGCTCCTACTCATACCCTTCCTTGCCAACTTGGCTCTGATACGAATGGAGGAGACGGACCGAATTCCAGGACAGAATCCTAAGTAAAATTGGGTAGAGTAATGGAAGGGAGCAAGTACTTGAAGAAAAACTTTAAGAAAAAGTTCAACAAAGAGAAGAACAAAACGCAGTAAACAAACTTAAATTTAATACTTTAAAATATAAAACTTAATAATTGAAATAGTAGAGAAAGTATACTTAAAAAATAACTTTATTTATTTAGGGAATAGAGAGAGAACATGGAAGATGGGAGAACTGGAAATGGGAAATGGGAGAAAGTGTTGATAGGTATTTCAAAGTCATATGATATTTCAAGGTCTCTACTGGTGCAAGTTGAAAGCCTTAAATAGGCTTCAAAATTGTTGACTAATCTATGCTATCTATTTTACATGTGTGCATACACTAACACACATTATTGTTTTAACACGTAACTACTAGCTACTAAAAATAATTGATTATAATTGTACATGGCTTGGAATAGATGTCACGTTAGCTGAAACTACTTACGTAGCCTTTACTTCATGTTTATCTTCTTTTGCTGAAATATTATCTTCAAAGTATATATTTTTATTTTGTCCTCTTGTTATTTTGTGGTTTTATTCCTGCGGGGTCCACATGTTGGTAGAATTGTTGACATAGTGAATAAGCTGGCTTTGTCTAATGCAGATTTTTATAATGGTCTTGAAACTTGCATAACATATCATGTATGTAGGGTCCACTTTTGAATATTTCTTTTTTTGATATTTTTCTTGTTTATCATCAAAGTGTGCTCGCACTTTCTTTTAATTGAGAAGGTATGCTTGCGCTATTCCTTGTAGATCTAACATATCTCCGTTGCTAAGCTCGTCATGGGAGACTTCAGTATCTAATAACTCAAATTTTGATTCTGTATCAGTGTTGAGGTTAAGTAAGGCTTCTTCGAGCCTTCTTTTTAATCTTTCTTTGGAGTTGTCATAATCCCTTTGGGGTGATGAACTTGTACTTAACTTATCATCGCGGACAGCTGGCACCCATCCTTTGATCTAAATGATTTTGCTTAAATATTTGATCCTCTCAAATTCACGAATGTTGAAGGATCAACTAATAATATATGAGATCCTTTTGGCAATAAAGAACATGCATAATTTAATATTTTTTTATAAGGTAGATATATTTCTCTCTACCTGAAACTTCTCAAACTGTATTTGATATTGAGTTGATAATACCTGTTTATTTCCTCCGAATTGACTTCACCATTTGTAAAACCATCGGGGAATAATTGTGTTCTTCAATTCTTCTGAATATTTGATAAATCAGATGTGGGTATTTGGTCTAACAAAAATAAAATTTTACCAGGCTGCTTTATAATCATACCAATTATATGTCTGGGGTCGATGAGCTTTTGGTAAGTGAATAGGGATATGTAGATGATCTTCAAACAATTCAAATGGACTCAAGATTCTTTTGATAGTGAATTTGGAATATTGTATATTATCTGAATTATTTTCATCAAATATATGCTCAAGTTTTACCGAATCGGTATATGTTAAAATAAATTCATAATACCTTCGTGTCTTGAGGGGATCTTCCGTCTCCACATAATTTTTGTTGGTGTAGCAGGGCTTTAGTAAATCGTGAATTTCATAATTCCCATATTTTTTATCTGTCATGACCCAAAATCGAGCCGCGAGTGGCACCCACACTTATCCTACTATGTGAGCGAACCAACCAATCTAAAACCCCAACATATTGAACAAAATACAAAGCGGAAGACTTAAAACTCATTAACGAAATCAATTAAATAACTTCTAAAATTTATAACCCATTATCCCCAAAATCTGGAAGTCATCATCACAAGAACATCTATCCTCAAGTTACTAATATAAAAGTATCTAAGAAGCTAAAATAAATAAAGGCTAGTCCATGCCGGAAGTTCAAGGCATCAAGACATTGAAGAGAAGATCCAGTCCAAGCTAGAAGCATTAGCTCACCCTGAAATCCGGTGTAATGAAGACTGGCTAAAATCGCTGCTGAGTTGAAGATGACGGTACGTTTGCTGCATTCCCCAAATAACAAAGAAAGAAACAACAAGTAGGGGGTCAGTACAAAACACAAGTACTGAGTAGGTATCATCGGCCAACTCAAAATAGAAAACAGTATATATCAGTTCATATCATAAATCAACTACAATACTCAACATGTAGCAACAAGTACTATAATCATCAATAAGTACTACCAAGTTCATCCATGAGGACTCAAGCCTCAATACCACACTCATTTGGGAAATTAGGTTCATTACATTGAGTATATAAACATCTCTCAAGATTCATTATCTTTCTTCCTCTTGTGTCGGTACGTGACACTCCGATCCCCTACTACTATATGTTGGAACGTGACACTCCGATCCCCTAATTCTATGTGTCGGAACGTGACACTCCGATCCCCTACTTCTACGTGTCGGTTCGTGACACCCGATCCCTATCGACGTGTCGGTTCGTGACACCCGACCCCTAATACGATGTGTCGGTACGTGACACTCGGAGCCCCTAATTCTACGTGTCGGTTCGTGAACCCCGATCCCCTAATACTAGGTGTCGGTAACGTGACACTCCGATCCGCCTAATTCTACGTGCGGTTTTGTGACACCCGAGCCCCATAATCTATGTGGCCGGAACGTGACACGCCCGATCCACTAACATCTTCTAATCAATTCATCAAGCTTCTTTTTAACCAGGCATCAATCAACTCATTACTTTAGTGAGTTCATCAAGCCCTTCTTTATACCAAGCCATCATCAATAACAAGGTGAATTAGGGTTCGTCAGATTGTGGATTCAAAGCTTCATTATGCGTATTTTATCACAATCACATAATCAAATTAATGCAACATACAAATTAAGCATATAGAAGGGGGGTTACAATACTAACCAATACATATCTTCACGATAAGAGGTTTACTACGAATAGTAGCAAACATACCTACCGTCACCAAGGATTCTTGATCAAGCAAGCAATCTCTCAAGCTTCTTGGTTCCTCTTGGTTGTCTCTCTCTATAGATCGTTCCTCTCTTCTCCTTGTTCTCTCTATTTTTTCTTCTCCCAAACTCTCTCTCTTTTCCCCAATTTGGCATATAATTAGGTATAAAAGATGAGGAAACCACCCACTAAATAACTCAAGGTCATCTCCTTTACACCCCCAAGGATTTGAGTTTTTAACATTGACCCACGAAAATTTATAATTATAGCAAGAATAGTCCAAAACTCCCCTTTAAAACTTACCCAGAAATTTGACCCAGACTGGGATTACGCAACCTGTGACGGTCCGTCGTGCCTACGACGGTCCGTCCTGCACTTCCGTCACGACGGACAGAGAATTGCTCTCAGTACCCAATTCTCAAGAGTTGAAGTGTTTTGAAACGGAACCTCACAACGGTCCGTCATGTCTGTGACGGTCCGTCCTGCAGGTCCGTCACAGACTTCAGAGAATTGCTCTCAGTACCCAATTCTCAAGAGTTGAAGTGTTTTGAAATGGAACCTCACAACGGTCCGTCATGTCTGTGACGGTCCGTCCTGCAGGTCCGTCACAGAGTTCAGAGAGTCGATTTCAGTACTCAAATATAAGAATTCCAAGTGTTTGGAACGAGACACCCTCGACGGTCCGTCGTACCCATGACGGTCCGTCGTTGGATACGTCGTCTCAGACAGTTTTCCAGAAATAAAATCTGCTGCTCAAAACGACTAAGCAGGTCGTTACATTAACTCAATTAACTTGTACAAACAATTTTGTGAATGTCAAACTGCAAGTTGACAACAAACGCACATGTGATTATATTATAGATGCATCTCTTTATCCTATCACATGATAGGTGAACGAACCCATATTAACCTTTTATACTATTCATATCTTAGGGATTTAGTCCTAACTTTAGTTGATCCAATCAACTTATCACTAGAACAAGAAACATAAAGAATTCTTAAATAATCTTTTAGTTCTTGAATGTATGTCTATTACTCAGTATGAAAATCTTTGAGATGATCAAATTATTCATGCCAACTTATAAAATTATTAGTGCTTGTAAACTCCAAGGTTACTATGTCGTTTTCATTTTTCTTTTGTAAATTTCTAATTTACTATCATATGAGTAAAATTCAATTTTATTACTCCATGAATAATTTTTAGATTTATTTCTTCTCAATTACTTTACCCTTTAGGTGAGTCGTGATCCCTCACTGAATGGACTACGTTGATTATCAGAAAATTGTTCCTATAATCATATTATTTGTGTCAATAATTTTGCAATGCCCAAGTTTCTAGATGACAATAGTCACATATGAGACCATATAGAAGGATCATTTGTCAGTACCATGAAGTATCTAAACAACCCACTAGGTGAGTGAATAGGTCAACAAATATCCCTATATATACGTTCCAAGAACGCATGTGATTCAGTCTCAACTTTGATTGATGATGGTATCAAAATCAACTTATAGTGCAAGCAAATTAACCATTTAAAAGAATCTTTGTGTTCTTTAATGGATGTTTGTTTAAATTATCTGTAGTTCACCTCATTATTATACACTCATGATGTCCCATACAATCATGCAAAAGAAAGACAATAGTGGAAATAGTATTAAAAGTGTCTTCATTGCAATAATTATTATCCAATAAATGTCAAAAGATAAAGTATGAAACTTTTCTTTAACATATGTCTGCTTAGAGGTAATCTTGGTGATACCACATCTACAACCAAAGGTTGCGATCTTTTCCACGCCTTACTTGGTGGATTACACCTCATTCACTTTGGAGAATGGATTTGTACATATTTTAAATAAAAAATTCTCATTCTTCGTGAATGGAACACAATCATCTGAGCGTATCATCTTATGATAGCTTTAGTACCTCATTCTATATTCATGTGCATTATTCAATAAATTTCATGAATTCTCATAAAAAACACATTAGTTTTTCTTTAGTCATTATTTTATCATCAATATAGTGAATTAGGACATAAATTCAATGTCTTATCCATATAAAAATATTTTAGTTCATAAACCGATGAGACTTGAACCCAATATCTTCTCATCATGGTGCACCAGGACTTTAACTCAATGTTTTACCCTTTTCATGCGATCGGACATAAATCCATCGTCTTATTCCTTTTGTGTGATAAAACTTAAATCCATCGTTTTACCCACAATGAGGCTCAACCTCAAACTTTCAAAATAATTGTAATTTTATCACTTTTGATGATCATTAAAATGTTCGTACATTATAATTATACACAAAATTGAGATTATTGATTTATCATAATAAACATTAGTAGTTAATAGATATAAATTAATAGATCACATACCTCATATAAAGGTTGAAAACATACCTTTCACTAAATTGTGCTTATTTAATTAATAAAGTAAACTATGAATTCTCTTCTAAGTCAGTTAAAATAAAACGTATAAAAAGTCAACAGGTCTCTTTAAATACTCACTCCAGATGAAACTCCAGATCTACACATAAATAATTATAACTAACAAAGTAAAGATAAAGCATGTCTTAAATATATGATAACCTTATTGCAAAACTTACGCAAGATCTCTTTTGCACTTTTCCAATCTTATATCATAATTCTTTAAGAATAGAATGATCGTGCTGATAACGTGTTATGAAACTATATGAATTTAGAAGAACATTAAAGTAGGGAGAAGAGAAAAAGACTTGTTATTCATCTTGAAGTATATTCAGAGTTCATAGATCTTTTTTACAATGAAGGAAAACCCCTTTATTTATAGGGGAAACCTAAATTTGTCCGCAAGTAGGATTCCTAACCATATCCTAAAAGGACTCCACATATTTAAACATTCACTATAATAAAAATTTGTTTATAACAAATCTTACTTTGTTTCCTTTTCCTTTCCTTTCTTTGTAAGCCTTTTGTATTTGAAAATTTAGCTCTTTAATGGTGGTATCTGGTGACACTAAAATGAAAATTTAAAAAAATGAAAAAAACAATTGGGTCTACTAATGGGGTGAGGGTGACTGAAAAGGGAGTTGAGGCAATGATGGGGTGGGGTATATTTTTGTAACACTCCGGAAATGTCATGACTTATACTAGAGCTTAATCTATGAAATAATATTTAAAATAATGTTCCAAGACCTATATTAATGTAATAAATTGAATTATAAAAGATTAGAGTCAAAACGACAATGAAAGACATTGACATTCGGAAATTAGCTAATTTGAACTAGTTGACGTCCCTATGTTTGGTGAAGGTTTCGAAGTATCAAATGAAGTCTAAATTAATAAAAAGACTTTTGATGGGTAGTATGTAGTATAAAGGGTCCAAACGTCCGGTAACGGAACCCCAAGGACAACCAGAAAGGTCCTTGGGAAGGACCCAATCTTGGGCGAGTAGGCTGCCAAAGAACCTGCAAGCAGGCAGATTGGAGGGGCTTCTGTGCGAAGCGTAGCCCACACGCAGTGTACATCCTCAAGATTTGAGAGGCAGCCTCGTGAAGTAAGGCTGAAACGAGGCTCACTGCGTCGACCCAAAATTTCAGAAAAAGAATGGGTATTGGACCCGCGACGTGCAGCCACTTCCAAATTCGTTAAAGTCGTATTTTTGGTAATTTAACTTCTCATTTAAGTAAAGGGTATTTTGGGTATTTTATATGGCAACTATATATTGTTATATGTCAGTTTTAGACCACCTTTTACATGCTTCAACCAAATAAAACAAATTTCTCTCATCTCTCTCAAGAACGCTCTCTTTTCCAAACTCCATTGAAGAACAAAAAGAGCTTAAGGACGAAGACTTCAAGATTTCCACTCAATTTTCGTGGATTATTCATCAAAAGGTATGGGTTTTTCACTCTTGTGATTCCTTTCCCCAAGAGGTCGTTTCAAAGATGGTTTTCAAGAATTCAAACTTCTAGGGTTTTTACTATACAAAACGGGTTTTCTTCCTAACCCTATATTTATGACTATCGATGAAAAACAATGTTTTTTTATCGATTAAGTGTATTTTGTCGAATGTTTGACTTGTAACGTTAGATTTTCGTGTGAAGAATTTTCCCTAACAAATTGATGATTTTGATTAGGTTATACCTACTACTTGATAATATGTAAGTTGTTGGGATTGGGACTATGACTTGAATGAACTCCTAAATGATCCTTTTCCCTTATTCTACTTACGAATTTGTCTTGTTTATGAGCTTAAGAGTTAGTATTGATTATGCTATTGAGTATTTCACTATTTTGTTTTACGGTTGTTGTATATTGAATATAAGTTCTTGAATAAGGATCTTGGAAGCAAGAGGTAAGTCTTCTAAAGTCATAATTACTCTATCATGTTTATGTTAGCCTAAAAATGATGTTACAATGCTAATGAAGTATGTATGATGATGCTATGCATATATGTGGGGCTATGAATATGTTAATTTGTGAGATCATGATAAGAATACGATAATGCAAGTTTATTATATTCTCTTGTATGCATTACACAAGAGGATTTATGATACGTTAATCTCACAAACGAAAGGGTTACAATGAAAGGAAACTTTCATCTAATCCTAAAGAGCTTATGATCATGTTTATACAAGAAGTTAATCTCATATGACTTATGATAAGATTTACGAATAAAATATGACTAAAAAGTTAATAAAAATTGGATTTAAGCTTAGCACGGATGGACTAGATCCGATAGGTGTCACTTTCCTAGTTCGATGGTAGGTTAACAATGACTCTCATGAGATAGAGGCATCCATGTAATGTGGAACTATGGGTCTCTAATATATCTCCTAGTTGTTAAACTATGTTGCCACCATAGGATACTAGCTAGTGGATCCACCTAGAAAGCTATGTCATGTTTGGCTCTACTTGGGCCGGTAGACCACCATCTTTCGGTGTGGGGTTTTATGACACCGAATTCCATGTTAAGCTAACATGGTCTAATGTCAGTTAAGGCTAATGTTCCCTCAAGTAAAATGAAAGACAATCAAATGGACGTTGACTAGGGTGACTTGAAGAGTCTACATAGTATAGGTAGGGGTATGGGACTCTACCTAGACATTGCACAAGTTGACTCAAAAGGATGTCCTAGGAGAATGTTCTTATGTAATATGATAACATTAAAGGTATGATGCTTATGATATATGTTGTTACTCTTATATGAAGTTGGTTACGTTCACAAATATGTTATTGGTCTATATGGCCTTATGAGATGATGACTACCTATGTAACAAGTGATATGAAGCAAAAGTTTACTTGTGCTCTTCTATCCTATCTACTTGGTTATGTGGGGTTATGGGGCTTCACATAACCATTTCATTTGTAGATTGGAGATGAGATCATTGCTAAGTGTTTTGTATGTTGTGTTTATATGATCTATTGAATATGAAATGTTAACATGACTCTATGATAGTATGTCTTCGATTATGATCATACTTTATGTTGATGGACTCCTTAACTTTTATATGTTCTGTGGTATGTGCATTGAATATTTTCAAATGACTTAGCATGTTTTCTATGAAATGATCCTTTTTCATGTATGTCCTTAAATGTTATGTGCATATACTCATACTTAGTACATGTGGCATACTTGCCCCATTACTTTAAATTACAACAAATATAGGTTCCAGCCATAGAAGATTAAGAAGGTCGATTGAAGAAACTTGGACCTCTTTCTCCAAGTGTTGGTAGGTCCTCATGTTTGGGGATGCTATCTTTTCATATTGTATCTTATAAATAATTTATTAGTTATTAAGAATACTTTTGATTCCGTTTAAGTACTTTGGATACTTTTGTATTACGGTCTATATGGCATATTATCTTTTATTGGCTAAGTCCAGATTCGTATTCTTTAGATGGTTTTTATATGAGACAGCTTTTAGACTATCGCAACATTTTCATGATTGTTATATATGAAGTATAAGTATACTTCACATAGTATTAAAAGTTTTAATTTTTCCGCAGTATTAACTGATGACATATTATGACTAATGATAAGGGCTTGTCTTAGTCCTCTCAGAGGATGACGACGCCGGTCACATCTGGGGTGTGCTCTCCGGATGTGAAAAACTTGGTATCAAAGCATGAGGTTAAATATCCTTAGGATCAATGTCTCACTAAACCACATTACATAGTGTCTTGTTCATGGTTTTGAAGCGTGCCACAATTGTGGATGAGAGGCTATGTGATGATTAGGAAAATTCTCTTTTCTTGTTAATCCTATGTCGTGCCTCTAGAGTTTTGACATTATGTGTCTTTTAGCATCTAATCCCTTTCTTGTGGTTATAGAAAATGAACACAAGAAAGACAGCCGCGAGAAGAGTAGGAGAAGAGATTGAGAATTCGGGAGCTAAACCCCAAGGCAATCACATTCCTCCTCAAGTGTAAGCTGCTATGAATAATCAAGTTACGGTCAATCCTCCGACCATGACGGATGGTGAGGTGATAGCAGCCCTGTTCCGAATGGCCCAAGCCATCACCACTCAAGCTCAAGCCATTACAGCATAACCTAACAGAAAGGTTGTTCCTCGAGATAATCGACATGCTAGTAGTATGGCTAGCCGCCTAAGGGATTTCACAAGGATGAATCCTCCTATTTTCCATGGATCAAAAGTTGATGAAGACCCCCAAGATTTCCTTGATGAGGTCTATAAGATTTTGTTTGCTATGGGGGTGAGTACTACTGAGAAGGCTGAGCTTGTTGCATATAAACTCAAGGACGTGTCTCAGACATGGAAAAATCAGTGGAAGGATAGTAGGCCTTTAGGAGGTGGTCCCCTGACTTGGGAGATCTTCGAAAAGTCCTTTCTTGACAGGTTCTTCCCACGAAAGCAAAGGGAAGCTAAGGTAGAGGAGTTCATCAACCTTCTTCAAGGAGGTATGAGTGTTAAGGAATACTTCTTAAAGATCATTCCTCTATCCAAATATGCCTCTTCTTTGGTTTCTAATTCTAGGGATGAATTGAGTCGTTATGTAACGGGCGTGTCCAAAGAACTTAAAAAAGAATGTCGAGCAGACATATTTTATGACAATATGGTTCTTTCTAGATTGATGATTCATGCACAACAAGTAGAGGAGAGTCATCTAAGGAAGAGGAACGAAGAAGCTAAGAAGGCAAGGTCTTTTTAAAGTAGTTCCTCTACGAGTAAGCTCGATGTTCAAAACAAGCCTAAGTTCAAGAAGAGGTTTTCGAACAAATTCCCTTCAAATTTATCCAAGAATTGCAATGATGGAGGTTCTAATCATAAACCTCAAAAGGGGAGAAATGTTGATCAACCAAGAGAAAGACCAACTTGTGGTAAGTGTGGTAAGAAACATATGGGTGAGTGGCTTGTTGGGAATAATTGTTGCTATGGTTGTGGCAAAGGTGACCATATTGTGAAAGACTGTCCTAATGTTAGAAGCCAAGGTAAGGGGAATGGCAAAACTCAACCAAGCGGTCCTAGCTCAGAGGCTCCAAAAAGGAACCGTTTCTATGTATTCAAGGTTAGGGGTGAACAAGAGAACTCTCCCGACGTTGTTACGGGTATGTTACAAGTCTTTTCTGTTAATGTGTATGTTTTTCTTGATCCTGATACTACCCTTTCTTTTGTTACACCTTTGGTAGCTAGGAATATTGATGTACTTCCCAATGTTTTGATTGAACCCTTTTCGATTTGTACCCCAATGGGTGAATCTATAGTTGGGAAAAGGGTCTATAGAAAATTCTCTTTAATGCTGCCCAATAAAGTCACTCTTGTTAATTTGGTAGAACTTTACATGTTTGACTTTGATATCATCTTGGGTATGGATTGGCTTCATGCATGTTTTGCTTCCATAGATTGTAGAACAAGGGTATTGAAGTTCCAATTTCAAAATGAACCCATTTCTTGAGTGGAAGGGGGGAATTCTATTCCAAGGGGTCAAATCATTTCTTGTGTGAAGGCTTGTAAGATAATAGCCAAGGTTTTTCTATATCATGTGGTGAGAGTTAAGGATCTAGAATGTGAAACTCTTTCTATTGAGTCAGTCCCTGTAGTAAGGAAATATCTAGAGGTTTTTCCTAATGACCTTCGAGGAATTCCTCTCGAACGGGAAATTGACTTTGGCATTTATTTGATACCGGATACGAATCCCATTTAAATTCCTCCATATCGGATGGCTCCGGCTGATTTTAAATAAAGCTCCAACTCAAAGATTTACTAGACAAGGGTTTTTTTTAGCCTAGTATTCCTCCATGGGGTGCTCTGATCTTGTATGTTAAGAAGATGGATGGGTACCTTAGAATGTCCATTGATTATCACCAACTCAATAAGTTCACCATAAAGAACAAGTATCCTCTCCCTCAATCTCTTTGATCAACTCCAAGGTACTAGCAATTTTTCAAAGATTGACTTAAGGTCGGGATATCAACAGCTAAGGGTGAGAGGTGAAATGTTCCCAAAATAGCCTTCCGAACTACATATGGTCACTATGAATTTCTAGTTATGTCTTTTGGGTTAACAAATGCCCCAATGACGTTTATGCACCTAATCAATAGAGTTTTTCGAGATTAGCTTGAAGCATTTGTGATTGTGTTCATTGATGATATTTTGATATACTCGAAGAATGAAATGAGAATGAGAGTCACTTCAGGTTGGCCTTGTAAGTCCTCAAAGAACACCTACTTTATGCCAAATTTAGCAAGTGTGAATTTTGGTTGAGGTCGCTTGCTTTTCTTGGACATGTTATCTCTGGTGAGGGCGTAGAGGTTGATCCGAAGAAGATGGATGCGGTAAGAAATTAGCCTAGACCTTTGACTCCCAAAAACATAAGAAGTTTCTTGGGTCTAGCCGGGTATTATAGAAGGTTTGTTGATGGATTTTCATCCATTGCTTCTCCTTTGACATCCTTGACCCCAAAAAGGTGAAGTTTGAGTGGTCGGAATCTTGTGAGAAAAGTATTGAGGAGTTGAAAGATAAGGTTACCTTCGCTCCGATGTTGACCTTACTGGAGGGTAATGAAGGCTTTTTACTGTATTATGATGCTTCTCGAGTGGGCTTGGGATGTGTCCACATGCAACATGGGAAGGTGATAGCTTATGTGTCTAGGCAACTCAAAATTCATGAGAAGAATTATCCAGCTCATGATCTTGAGTTAGCTGCTGTATTTTTTGCCTTGAAAATATGGAGACATTAATTGTATGGTGTGCATGTTGATGTGTTTATTGACCATAAAAGTCTTTAATATGTGTTTACACAAAAGGAGTTAAATCTCTGACAGAGAAGATGGTTAGAACTTTGGAAGGATTATGACATGAGTGTTCTTTACCACCCTGGCAAGGCCAATGTGGTTGCGGATGCTTTGAGTCGCATGTGGAAGAAGAGAAGAAAGAACTCCTGAAAGATGTTCATAGGTTGGCTCGTTTAGGAGTGCGGTTAGAAGATTCTCCAAATTGTTGTTTTATGGTTCATCATAACTCTGACTCATCATTAGTGGTTGAGGTAAAGTCTAAGCAACACCTTGATCCTCTATTGATGGAGTTGAAGGAATCGGTACTTGGTAAGCTCAATGATTCATTCTTCCAAGGGGGATGGTGTTCTTAGGTACCAAGGAAGATTATATGTACCGGATGTTGAAGATTTGAGAAATCAAATTCTAGAAGAAGCCCATGGTTCTCGTTATTCTATACATCCAGGTGCCACTAAAATGTATCATGATCACACCCAAGCAAATGCACAAGGTCATCTTTACTGTAACATGAGAATTTCTCAACTTCTCAAACCAAGACATGCTCAAGTTTTCTTCCTAGTGAAGTCTAAATGGTAAGTCACACCAAATACATCACAACAATTAGGAAGCCATTTCACAAAATGTCAGTTTCTAACATAGTATTCACCTTCACAGTAAGCATCATTTGCTAAAAATAATACAAATCAGAGGCACACACATGAACACTTAGCTAAACATGCTTTCACTTTTCAAGAGTGAGCTACAATCATGATTTCCAAACCATACAAGTCATATAGTTTATAAGAGACTCAAAGCTTTACATTTTAAAAAGGCTCAATTTCTCATTATAAGGCTAAACCTTACATATCAAAAGTGACTAAAACCGAGTTCCTTTCCTTATCTCATGAATTCAAATGCACAATTAGCATGTTAAGATGTACAATACACATGTGAAAACATGGATTTTATCAAAATTTACATTTATGCACTTTGGAATCTTCACAATATCTTTAAGGTAATGTCAATCAATACACACCAAACATATTAAGTTTATGCAATTCATACTTTATGCAAAACTCTATTCATGAACAAGCTTACAAACAATTCATTAGTTTCAAGTTCAAGCAAAAATAGAAGGACAAGGTAGAATATATCTACAACCTTACTATTTCATCACCATCCCCCACTTAGGGTAAACCCAATTTAAGAGAAACTTAACCCAACCTAAAAGGATCTTAACTTAACAACCTTCTTTTTCATCAATTACAAGTGATTACAACTTTAAAAGGAATTACAGTAAGTCAACCAAGGTATTCTAAACTTTACCACCTAGGCAATTTATCCCCAATCATCAAGTTAGGTCATACCATACAACCACATAAGGTTTTCATACATTACAATAGACACCAAGGTCATACAACATTAGGGGAAAATGACAAGGAGACTTAGCCATAAAATTTCTTCTTTTCCCTTGAACATTAAAGTAAGGTGACTTCTAGGTCACTGAAAACCACATCATCACCCTACCAAGACCAACATACTACCTTCACACCTAGGATCAAGTCTATACAAAGGACTCCAATCCATACTAAGCAACTTATCAAAGATCACATATATACAAAGGGAAACATTGAACACATTTTAAGCACATATTCTTAGGGTAGCATGCTTTCATAGGTAGTCACTTAGCATTTCAAACTCAAATCATATCGTTAAGCTACCAACATGTAAAAACATATAGTAACACATCATTCCAAAGAAACTCATTTTAACCAAAGTAACCTCTCAACATGCTTTAACTATATCAGGACATACATTTCTCAACATAACATGCCATTTCACATAAACTTCATATATTGCCTCAAAGGGCATCATATCAACCAAATATACCAAAATTTACCTTCACACATACTCATCCAACCATAAAACCAAGTTAAGTATTAACTTACCTTTTCTTCATCAAGCATCTAAGATACCCTCTCATCCAAGCAATCACATCTAAAAGACCACTTGACAAGAAAATATAAGAGAGAGATCTTATAGAGTAAAGTTCTATGGCACGATATGAAAATGATGAAGAAGGGAAACTCTATCGTCTTATAGCCTCTCATATCATTTGATGATGTCGCGACTCACCACCAATGAACACGAGACTCTACTAGACGTGGAAATATGAGACTTTTAGAACCTAAAACCACTTTATAAACCTCAAGCTTTGTTACTACGTTTGTCACATCAGGGGAGCACCCCCTAGAAGTAAGATGGCGTACTTGACCTCTCGGAGGTCTTATACAAGCCCATACTTATCATTCATCGCATTGACATAGTAAATTTAGCGGAAATTTAAAACTTTTCATAGGACATCATATGCTAGAAACTTTACTTCATATATATATATATAAAATATCATATTCCATACTTATATCTTAAGTCTCTTTTCCATCTTAGACTCAACAACATTAAAGTACATTAGGGACACGACCCTTACAACAAAATACATAAGTACAATATTTAAGACTTTACTATAAACCATAAAATAGGAATTCGTTGGACTTAAGGATTCCTTTCCTTAAGCTTGGGAATCACATATCAAGCTCCTCAATCTTATAGACATCCTTTAAGCATCCATAACCTACACTTTGTGTAAAAAGTAAAGAAGAATGAGATTAGTACAAGAATGCACTAAGTATGGCAACCATGCAAAAACATGCATTTAAAGGGACATTTTCTTGAAATAATACTTCATGCCTTTTTGAGTAAATCTTCATACAAACTTTATACATAGCATCTATATCATTCACATACTTCATAGAAACATAATCAAAGACCAAAAAGCATAAAAAATCACATATAGAATTTAAGCCATAATTGAGGTCACTTTACACTGAGCTCTTATACCTTAAGAGTGAGTCATCTTTCATTTTATTCATTAACCTTCCAAGTAACCCTCTAGTGATACTTGCTGCAATGCATAACCTTAAGGCCACAAGGAAACCATATATAAAATCTATACAAGGCAACACATACCATCATAAGAGTATAGTACAACATAAACATATTTAAGCCAAGACTATAAAGGACCTTACTGTGAACTCTTAGTCATTATGCACATATACTTATTTTACTTCACATGGAATCTTATAAGACATTACTCATAATCCCAATCTTAATCTACTAATGCAAGGTATATGTGAAGCCCCATAACCTCACATATACTTAGTAGACCCTTCATGAGACCACAAGCCTTAACACTTCATACATCATCATCACAAGTAATGACAACTTCATTCATGCAAATATAAGACCTTCATCATATAGTCATTTAGACCAACATAGTGCATATAAGGATAAGATCACATCATATAGATTCATACCATGCACATCTTCATAACAAGTAGACAATTTCTACCATGTCATACCTAAGGACATAAACATAATTATACACATTAGGTTACCTTCCTCGGACTTCCTAAGGAGCTACTTGTGCATTGTCTAGATGGGTTCATGACTTCCACCTATCCTAAGTAACCTCCCTTAAGTCATCCTAGTTAGGATCCTAGTCAATTACTTCCATTGTTCATTTTACTTTAAGGAAACTATAGCCTTAACCGACACTATGACCATGGGTGCGAAACATGAAATTTGGTTTTAGAGCCATACACCAATGGTTATAATCATGGAATTTGTTGTAGAACCTTACACCCTAACATTTAGATCATGTCATATACATTACAATATCCACTTAATAGGCTAGAAGAATCTAAACAAATATTTACCAATTCCATGGTTATCTATTCATATTAGATCAATTATACCTAATTATCATCACATAATACATAGAGGTAGTAGCTAAGGACAATTAACCATAATCGAGTCACAAGACAACCAATCTAACATCAAGATCACAAGTTACCACTTGATAGACTAGAAGAACCTAGATCAATTTATATCAATCCTTCTTCACCTTGATCATGCACGATTTATATTTATAATTCAATCCTAATACTAACCTTAGGTAGTAGCTACAAGATTCTCAATATATTCGAAATCCACTTTTAATCAATTAAGGACCAATGTTACAGTGAACTCCTAGAATTCTAACTAGGCATGTTCAATTCTTCATACAATGATCCACATGGATCCTTCATCATCAATTCATCATCAAACCACGTAAATAGCAGTAGATAAATATAATTCAACATTCAACCATTAACAAGCAATGATCACAATGCCCATGCAAGGGCTAAATCGAGTTAGGAAGGGACATGGGTTCATAATGCAATTGGATTCAAATTCACATTAAAACCAATATATTAACATCAATTCATCATGACTAAACCATTAAAAACATTTTTCGAAAGAAACCGTGGCTAGATTGAAAGATTTAAAGTTTGATCATGAAATCTCTTTGAAAACATTTAGAAGAACTCTCCAAGTGTAAAAATTACTTAGAGATGAACGATCACCATACCTTTGACTAGATGAAAACCTCTAAAAATTGGTGTAGAACCCAGGAGAATCCAATCTACAACCTGTTCTTGAGCTTCAACAACAATGGAGGTTTCTAGAGAGAGTTGGTTTTGGAGGGAAGGTTTATTTCGTGTAGGAGGGATTGGGAATGGGTTGTTCACGTGTTTGATCCATTAAATACACACAAAAATAACTAAATAAATAAATTTGGGTCAATTTAGTGTAACACTCCGAAAAGTCAAGACCTAATCTAGAGCCTAACATTAGTGTCTACTAGTTTAGATACTGTTTTAACACCTAAAATAATGTATAAAAGTCGTCCGAGAAATTTTAGAGCCAAGACGTCAAAGAACGTCCATCTCGTCCGGAAACTAGCTTAATTGAACTAGTTGACGTCGCTATGTTTGGGGATGGTTTCAGAGGGTCAAATGAAAACAAAAACTTGTAAAAAGACTTTGGTTAGGTAGAGTGTAGTATAGATCCTTACACCAATGGTGCTAAACATGGAATTTGTTTTAGAGCTTACACCCTAACATTTAGATCATGTCATATACATTACAATATTCACTTAATAGGCTAGAAGAATCTAAATCAATCTTTACCAATTCCATGGTTATCTATTCATATTATATCAATTATACCTAATTATGATCACATAATACATATAGGCTGTAGCTAAGGACAATTAACCATAATCGAGTCACAAGACAACCAACCTAACGTCAAGATCACAAGTTACCACTTGATAGACTAGAAGAACCTAGATCAATTTATATCAATACTTCTTCACCTTGATAATGCAGGATTTATATTTATAATTCAATCATAATATTAACCTTAGGCAGTAGCTACAAGACTCTCAATATACTCGAAATCCACTTTTAATCAATTAAGGACCAATGTTACAGTGAACTCCTAGAATTCTAACTAGACATGTTCAATTTTTCATACAATGATCCACATGGATCCTTCATCATCAATTCATCATCAATCCATGTAAATAACAGTAGATATGGACAATTCAATGAAAGATAATCATAATTCAACCATTAACAAGCCATGATCACAATGCCCATGCAAGAACTAAATCGAGTTAGGAAGGGACATGGGTTCATAATGCAATTGGATTCAAACTCACGTTAAAACCAATATATTAGCATCAATTCATTATGATTTAACCATTAAAAACTTTTTTAGAAAGAACCCATGGCTAGATTGAAAGATTTAAAATTTGATCATGAAATCTCTTTGAAAACTTTGAGAAGAACTCTTCAAGTGAAAGGTTACTTAGAGATGAAGGATCACCATACTTTTGTCTAGTTCAAAACCTCTAAAAATTAGTGTAGAACCCAAGAGAATCCAATCTACAAGCTGTTCTTGACCTTCAATAACAATGGAGGTTTCTATAGAGAGTTGGTTTTGGAGGGAAGGTTTATTTCATGTAGGAGGGATTAGGAATGGGTCGTTCATGTGTATGATCCATTAAATACACACAAAAATAACTAAATAAATAAATTAGGGTCAGTTTAGTGTAACACTACGAAAAGTCAAGACCTAATCTAGAGCCAAACATTAGTGTCTAAGGGTTTAGATACTGTTTTAAGACCTAAAATAATGTATATAAGTCGTCCGAGAAGTTTTAGAGCCAAGACGACAAAGAACGTCCATGTCGTCCGGAAACTAGCTTTATTGAACTAGTTGACGTTGCTATGTTTGGGGATGGATTTGGAGGGTCAAATGAAGTCCAATACTTGTAAAAAGACTTTGGTTCGGTAGAGTGTAGTATAGAGAGTCTAAACATCCAATAACGACGCCCCAAGGACCACCCGAAGGGTCAAGGAGGAGGACCCCAACATGGGTGGGCAGGCTGCCAAAGCAGCCTGCGAAGGGTCAAGAATCAGTGGGCTGCTGCGCGACACGCAGCCCACATGGACCTCACTGGTCCAGAAAAAAATTTTTGGGAAAAAGGTGCGTGTTGGCCCCGCGACACGAAGCCACTTCCCAGATCCAGTAAAATCGTATTTTTGACATTTTGACTTCACTAAGACACCATTTTAAGTGTGGGGTGTTTTGGGTAATTTAGGGGGTGATTATATAGAGTCTAAGGGTCATTTTAAGTCATTTTTCACTCATCCAAACCAATTCCCAAAACAAAACCCAAAAGCTCTCATCTCTCTCTACTTTCTCTCTCCCCAAATTCCTCCATTGAAGAAGGAAGAAAGCTTGAAGAAGAAGGTCAATTTCTCTAGGATTTCACTTCAATTTCGTGGATTAATCTTCATTAAGGTATGGCTTCTTTACTCTTGGGATCCCTTCCCCCAAGAGGTCCTCTCAAAGTTGATTTTCAAATTACCCAATTCCGTGGGATTTTCCAATTCTAATGTGTTTTCCTCTAAACTTCAAATTGATGATAAATTGTGATTTCCTATTAATAATTGAGTATAAATTGTTAATGAATTGATGTTAATTGATGCAATTTCATATTGATCATGTTCCCTTCCCGAATTCCCCAAATGTTGGATCTTGGTCATGAATTAATGGGAATTGAATTATGAATTGATCATTAGACTTGTCTTATCTATTCTAATTCATCTATGGATTGATTAGGGTAATGTATTGTTAGGATTGTATCAAATTCATGATGAACCCTAATTTCCCCTAATCCCTAGGTTATGAATTGATGTTGATTGGGATAGTGATGATGCAATTGACCTAGTTCTTGTATTAATTACTATTGATTGATGTTACTACACCTATTATTGAATAAAATTGGTTGGTTGATGGTAAGATCATGATGATGGGCATTTGAAGGAGATTTGGTAAGTCTTCATGATCCTAACCTTTACTTCAAGTATGATGGCTTGTGATTGGTGATGTAGTTCAATTGAAGTATACCTTGTGATTAGCCTACATAGGTGTTGGTATGATGTTGAATTGAAATGTCTTGACTATGTGATTGTGAGATTATGTTTAAGATGAAATAATGTATGGTTGGTGATGACTTGCCTATGTGCCTTATTATGAAACGATGATGATGATATGATAATCTCACATATGAGGGTTGTTACGAAAGGATATTCTCATGCAATACCTATTGAGCTAAATGACTATGATTATACAAGGGATAGACCCTATGACCTAAACTAAGTGATGATTAATAAAGAAAGACTTTTCAAAAGGGGCTTAGCTTATCACCGAGTGAACTTGACAATGGGAGGTGTTGACTTACCATAGAGGGAGATTCACCCTATAGTTCCATATGAGGTGTTGACTCCCCTATGAGGGACACTTACCCAATGGAATCCCATGAGAGGAGGCTCCAATTGTCAAATGGCATGTAGAAAGATCATACCTATCTCTTAGTTCTTGAACTATGTTGCCACCATAGGAAGAATAGTTAAGTAATCCACCTATAATGCTACATTTATGTATGGCTCTACTTTGGCCGGTAGACCACCTTCCATCGGTGTAAGGTTTACAACACCGGATTCCACAATTAGCTCTTGTGGTCTATTTCGGTTAAGGAAAATGTTCCCGAAAGTAAAATGAAGTATTTATGTGAACTCTACATAGGGTGACTTGAGAGGTTGGCTTAGTCTAGGTACGGGTATGGGACTCTACCTAGGCATTGTACTAGTTGGCTTTGAGGGAAGTCCTAGAAGGATGTTCTTATGATATAATGATTTTATAAAGTAAATGTTATGCGTATGTTGACTTTACATGTGATGATCCGATATGATGTTGGTTTCATTGATGAATATGCTATTGGTCTATATTGCTAAATATGATGATGGTTATTATGTATACTATGTTATGTTAAGTTAGACATTATTTGTGATTCTTTATTTGGTTTACTTGATTGAGTAAGGTTATGGGGCTTTGCTTGGTCATTACACTTGAAGGCTAAATGGTGGATTATGAGTTAGGGTCTTGCTTATATTATGATGTTATTAACTCTTGTATATGTTGACTTAACTATTTCTTGTTGATGTTGGTCTTGTGTCGTGCATGGGTTTGAGTTATGGATTATGTGATTATTGGCATATATGGGTTCTTAATTGTGCATAAGGCTTTTCAATGTACTTTTGCATGGTTTTGATTAAAATGTCCTCTTTAGCATGATTTCACTTGTTTATGTGCATATACCCATACTTAGTACAAGTGTGTACTAACACATGTTTAATGTTTACTAACAATGTAGGATCCGGCCGTTGATATTAGAGAAGTCTTTGAAGACTACTTGGATTCTTATGTTCCAACTTTGGTAGGTCCTCACTTTCCGAGGACGATACCCATTTCTACCTATTCAATGTTGTTTAGTTTCAAAGACACTTTGTTCATTATGTTTCATTTGGTACTATACTTGTAAAGCTTATATGTGGGTATAATAGTTTATTTAAGGGATATGCCCAAATTGTGATACTCTTATCTAGATGGTTTAATATGAGCCAATGTTATAGAATTCTTATGAGATTATCTTATACTACGTATGTGCAATAAAAGTATAAGACTATGTAATCTTCTTATACGAAGGGTCTATGTATACTCGATAAATATATTATGTGTATGTAGAAGTCTATGTAAACCTCAATGTAGAATTAATCTAAAAGTTTTAAATTTTCTGCATTTTATCTGATGAATGTAATGATGTAAGCTAAGAGGATAGTCTTAGTCCTCTTCGAGGACGAGGACGCCGGTTACATCTAGAGGGTGCTCCCCGGATGTGACAAACTTTGTATCAGAGCATGAGGTTGAGTATCTTTAGGATTGGTGTCTCATTAAACCACGTCTACGTAGATTCTTATTTATAATTGTGAAGCGCACCACACTTATGAATAAGAGACTATGTAATGCTTAGGAAATTCTCATTTTCATGTAATCCTATGTCGTGCCTCTAGAGTCTACTTTATGTATGCTTTCACCTAAACCTTGTATGGTGGTTATAGGTATGAATACTCGAAGAGCAGCCGCTCGAAGGGCCGAGGAAGGTATTGCTAATGCGGGAGCACAAGACAACCAAGTGCCTCCACTTGAAGAAGTTGTTATGAAATATCAAGTTCCGATTGATCCTCCTCCCATGGCGGATGGGGATATAAGGGCATCTTTTCTATAAATGGCCCAACCCATTACTACCCAAGCACAAGACGTCACTACTTAAGCACAATATATGACGTCCCAAGCTAATCGGGAGGTGGTACCCCGAGGAAACCAACAACTTAGCACCATGGCCTACCGTTTGAGGGATTTCACTAAGATGAATCCTCCTTATTTGTATGGGTCCAAAGTTGAGGAAGACCCCCAAGAGTTCATATATGAAATCTACAAGATTCTCTATGCCATGGGGTTGACTACTAATGAGAAGGCCGAGTTAGCCACTTACCAACTCAAAGATGTGGCCCAAACTTGGTACGTCCAATAGAGAAACAATAGGCCTCTAAGGGATGGTTCGGTGACATGAAGATGTTCAAGAAGGCTTTTCTTGACCGGTTCTTTCCTAAAGAGAAGAGGGAAGCCAAAGTGTAAGAATTCATCAACCTTCGTCAAGGAGGTATGGGTGTACTTGACTACTCTTTGAAATTCACTAAATTGTCAAAATATGCTCCTTCTTTGGTTTTCGACCCTAGAGATGAAATGAACCACTTTGTGATGGGAGTGTCGGATGACTTGAAAGAAGAATGTCGTTCGGCTATGCTACATGATAATATGAACATCTCTCGTCTCATGGTTCATGCTCAACAAGTTGAGGAGACTAGGGTAAAGAGGAAGAGTAGAGATGCCAATAGAACAAGGATTTTTTATGGTGGTTCTTCAAATGGTAGGCTTGATATCCACGACAATCCTCAGTTCAAGAAGAGGTTCTCCAATCAAGTTCCTTCTATGTTCCCTAAGGCTCGAGAGGATAAGGTTCGTAAATCTAAGTCCCAAAAGGGAAAGAGTGGAAACTCACCTAATGAGAAGCTTACTTGTACAAAGTGTGGGAAAGGTCACTTTGGTGAATGCTTAGTCGAAACGGGAAATTATTTTAGTTGTGGAAAAAGGGGTCACAAGGTGAGAGATTTCCCTAGTTTGAAGGGGCAAGACAAGGGGAGTGAACAAGCAAGTGGTTCAAATGAAGATGCTCCGAAGAAGAATCTCTTTTATGCCCTCCGCTGTAGGGGTGAACAAGAGACTTCTCCCGATGTGGAGACCTGTATGTTGAAAGTATTTTCTATTGATTTATATGCTTTACTTGATCCCGGTGCAACCTTTTCATTTGTTACTCCTCTAGTAGCTAAAAAGTTTGACATTTTGCCGTATCTTCAATGAACCTTTTATGGTAACTACCCCGGTGGGTGAGTCGGTTGTTGCTAAGAGAGTATATAGAAATTTTCATATTATGTTGCCCAATATCGTTACTCTTGTGGAGTTAGTAGAACTAAATATGGTTGATTTTGATGTTATTTTGGGTATGGATTGGTTGCATGATTGTTTCGCCTCCATAGATTGTAGGACAAGGGTTGTGAAATTTAACTTCCCAAATGAACCCGGTTTAGAGTGAAAGGGGGGGAATTCTATTCCTAGAGGTTGTATCATTTCTTTTTTTAAATCTTGTAAGATGATCTATAAAGGTTTTTTTTACCATATTGTGAGAGTCAAAGATTTAGACTCCGAGATTCCTCCCATTGAGTCGGTCCCCGTAGTGAGGGAATTTCTGAATGTCTTTCCTAATGATCTTCCCAGTGTTCCTCCCATATGGGAAATTGATTTTGGTATTGACTTGCTACCGGATACAAATCTCATTTCAATTCCTCCTTATCGGATGGCTCAGGCAGAATTTAAAGAGTTGAAGGCTCAACTCAAAAATTTACTAGACAAGGGCTTTATTCGGCCTAGTATTTCTCCATGGGGTGCTCCAGTTTTATTTGTGAAGAAGAAGATGGGTCCCTTAGAATGTGTATCGATTACCGTCAACTCAACAAAGT
This sequence comes from Solanum sitiens, assembly GCA_016801875.1. NCBI lineage: Eukaryota > Viridiplantae > Streptophyta > Magnoliopsida > Solanales > Solanaceae > Solanum > Solanum sitiens. The sequence goes on from JABWTJ010000515.1 coordinate 421,020, forward strand.
TACAATAAAGAACAAGTATCCTCTCCCTCGGATTGATGATTTATTTGATCAACTCCAAGGTGCGAGTTACTTTTCCAAGATTGACTTGAGATCGGGAAATCACCAAATTAGGGTGTGAGGTGAAGATATTCCCAAGACGGCATTTCAAACTAGATATGGTCACTATGAGTTCTTAGTAATGTCTTTTTGTATCACTAATGCTCCGGCGGCATTTATGGACCTAATGAATATAGTGTTTCGAAATTTCCTAGATTAATTTTTCATTTTGCTCATTGACGACATCTTGGTATTTTTGAAGAATGAGGGTGAACACATTGATCATTTGAGAGTGGTGTTGCAAGTGCTTAAAGAACACCAATTGTTTTCCAAGTATAGCAAATGTGAGTTTTGGTTGAGGTCGATAGCGTTTATTGGTCATATTATCTCTAGTGAAGGTGTGGAGGTTTATCCAAGAAAGACCAAAGCGGTGAAAAATTGTCCTAGACCTTTGGCTCCTACGGATATTAGGAGTTTCTTAGGCCTAGCCGGTTATTATAGAAGGTTTGTCAACGGGTTTGCATCCATTGCTTCCCCCTTGACAACCTTGACCCAAAAGAATGTTAAGTTTGAGTGGTCGGAGGCGTGTGAAAAGAGCTTTCAAATGTTGAAGGATAGGCTTACTTCCGCTCAGGTATTGACTCTACCAGAGGATACTAAGGGTTTTGTGGTCTATTGTGATGCATCCTGAGTCGGGTTGGGGTGTGTTCTTATGAAACATGGACAAGTATAGCCTATGCTTTTAGGCAACTCAAAGTTCATGAGAAGAATTATCTGACTCATGACCTTGAGCTAGCAGCCGTGGTATTTGCCTTGAAAATATGGAGGCATTATCTTTATGGGGTTCATGTTGATATGTATAAGGATCATAAAAGTCTCCAATATGTATTCACTAAAAATGAGTTAAATCTCCAGCAACAGAGATGGTTAGAATTGTTGAAAGACTATGATATGAGTGTTCTCTATCACAGCGGCAAGGCTAATGTGGTAGCGGATGCTCTAAGTAGATTGTCCATGGGAAGTATGTCTCATGTGGAAGAATCCAAGAGAAACCTAGTGAAATATGTTCATAGGTTGGCTCATTTAGGGGTTCGAATAGAAAGTTCTCCAAATGGTGGTATGAAGGTACATCATAACTCCGAATCATCTTTGGTGGTTGAGGTAAAGTCTAAGAAACACCTTGATTCATTGTTGATGGAGTTGAAAGAATCGGTTCTTGGTAAGATGAATGGGTCAATCTCCCAAGAGGGGATGGTGCTCTTAAGTACCGAGGGAGATTGTGTGTGCCTAATGCGGATGATTTGAGGAATAGGATCCTTGAGGAATCTCATGGAGCCCGTTACTCTATTCATACAGGTTCTACAAAGATGTACCATGACCTTAGAGAAGTGTTTTGGTGGGATGGTCTAAAAAGGGATATTGCGGAGTTTGTTGCAAAGTGTCCTAATTGTCAACAAGTGAAGGCTGAACACCAAAAGCCGAGTGGTCTACTACAAGAAATCAAAATTCCTACTTGGAAGTGGGAAGATGTTAATATGGATTTTTTAGTAAGTTTGCCTCGAACTCGAAAGCAATATGACTCTATATGGGTGGTAGTGGATAGATTGACCAAATCCTCTCACTTTATTCCCGTTAAGTCTACTTATTCGGCAGAAGACTATGCAAGGATCTATATTTACAAGATAGTGAGTCTTCATGGGGTTCCTTTGTCCATTATATCGAATAGAGGTACTCAATTTATGTCTAGATTTTGGATATCATTTCAAAATCGTTTGGTCACTCAAGTGAAGTTAAGCACCATTTTTCATCCTCAAACGGATGTTCAAGCGGAGTGGACTATTCAAACTCTTGAAGATATGCTTAGGGATTGTATCATTGATTTCAAGGGAAATTGGGATGAGCACTTGTCTTTGCTTGACTCTCATATAACAATAGCTTTCATTCATCCATCTCTATGGCTCCTTATGAACCCTTGTATGGTAGGAGGTGTAGGTCTCCTATTGGATGGTTCGAGGTTGGCGATTCTTCGCTTCTTGATCTTGATTTGATCTATAGGACTTTGGAGAAAGTTCATATCATAAGGAACCGGTTGCAAACAACCTATAGTCGGCAAAAGTCCTATGCCGATCATAGGAAAAGAGACCTTGAATTTGAAGAGGGTGATAGGGTGTATTTGAAGATTTCACCCATGAAGGGGGTGGTTAGATTTGGCAAGAAAGGGAAGTTAAGTCCTCGTTATGTGGGTCCCAATGAAATCTTGCAATGGATTGGTAAGGTCGCATACGAGTTAAAACTCCCTAGTGAACTATCTTCGGTTCATCCGGTTTTTCATGTATCCATGCTTAAAAAGTGCATTGGAAATCCCGAGTCCATTCTTCCTATAGAAGGTCTTGGTGTGAAGGATAACCTCTCCTATGAGGAGGTTCCGATTGAAAACCTTGATCGTCAAGTGAAGAGGTTGAGGAACAAAGAGGTGGCCTCCGTAAAAGTGTTATGGAGAAACCACCTAGTTGAGGGAGCAACATGGGAGGCCGAGGCCGACATGAAGTCTTGTTATCCTCATCTCTTTGCTAATTAAGGTTAGTGGTTCTTCTTAATAATGAAAAATAATGAGTTGATTGTATTTGACTTGTTTTGCAAAAATTGCATAATTATGGTCAAAAGATTTATGCTAAAATGAATTATAATGGAAAAATGCTCTTTTGCTTGACTTGCACTTATTTGTGTATTTGGTATATTGTTGCTTTTATGATTTGATAGTGAGCATGTTAGTCATGATGAATTGATGTTAAAATGTCCTCTTTAGCATGATTTCACTTGTTTATGTGCATAAACCCATACTTAGTATAAGTGTGTACTAACCCATGTTTGATGTTTACTACCAATGTAGGATCCGACGTTGATATTAGAGAAGGCTTTGAAGACTACTTGGATTCTTATCTTTCAAGTTCAGTAGGTCCTCATTTTCCGAGGATGATACCATTTTCTACCTATTGGATGTTGTTTAGTTTCAACGACACTTTGTTCATTCTCTTTCATTTGGTACTATACTTGTAAAGCCTATATGTGGCTATAATTGTTGATGTAAGGGCTATGCCCAAATTGTGATACTCTTATCTTGATGGTTTAATATGACACAATGTTATAGAATTCTTATGAGACTATCTTATACTACGTATGTGCAATAAAAGTAGAAGACTATGTAATCTACTTATAAGAAGGGTCTATGTATACTCGATAACTATATTATGTGTATGTAAAGGTCTATGTAAACCTCAATGTATAATTAATCGAAAAGTTTTAAATTTTCTGCATTTTAACCGATTAATGTAATGGTGTAAGCTAAGAGGCTAGTCTTAGTCCTCTTTGAGGACGACGATGCCGGTTACGTCTACGGGGTGCTCCCCGGATGTAACATTTAGTACATTGGGTTAATTTCCCATTTACCCCTTAATAAAAGAGTGCGCAAGGAAGCAGTGCAGGCCACCATCGACGGACCCAATCGACTGGGCGGTGGATCATCAACGGTCCGTTCTGTGCCCTCCGTTGATTGGGTCTGATTCTTTCAAATGGCCAAGCCTTTCCCAAGATAAGTATTTGCGGGGCTTTTTTGAAGTTGTACACAGATGTTTCCAATGTAAATACAATCCTTAACAAGTTGTAGACCTCCCACATAAGTTTCACCCAAAACAAATGCACGTAACACGTCCAAACAGGCTAGGCCCCATCAAGACATACACATGCATGTCTCAAAGCTATCTTTCAAACGTATTGGACGTTCGTGGACGTTTGAACTCCAAACTTAAAGAAACTCCATAAAATACCATTAAAAATTATGATAACTCATTTTAAGACTTCATAAGATCATTAATTACACATATAAGCACGCACAGACACATGAGGCACATAGGTGACTAATCGTCGAACATCTTGGTCGTCCCTTGACGTTCGACTTCCAAATCATCTCAAACTTTACACACTACCTCAATACAATATTATAAGTCATTTTAGGACCTCAGAACTTTAAGACAAACATGTTAGCTCTAGACGCCCTAACTCAATTTGGGGGTCTTACATTAATGTTACTATATTCATTATATAAAATATATAGATCTAATAAATCAACCGGGGCTGAAGCTATTGATTTAAAAGTTGTAGACGTCTGGTACGTTTATAGTCCTTCAAGAATGTTAATAATTCAAATTTTGAAGCTTTTCTTTTTAACGCCAATATCTTATCTCCGAATCATAATTAAATCAATTTTCTAACATCTTTTTGTAGGAAAATACCATTAAGAAATCAATGGGATTGCAACATGAAAGACCAACATATGTCAATAAGTTGAAGCACTAAAATTTGCAAGTCGAAATAACTGTTAAAGTTTTATCTTGACATAAAAATGCATACGTGAGGTGGGATGGTAGTTTTTTCAGCTCCCACTTCGGTTCTTTCTCAATGGAGGGATTAGGTGATGGACCCAACACCCTATTTAGAGGCTCCCAACAATCTGCAGTTGTCACTATAAGTTACACATCATGGAACTGCATATTTTCTTGTGCTTCAGCATCCCCATATATGTCCTCACCCTCTAACACTCTCTCTAGGGGATCCTTGGCTGCAATATACTTTGATTCTTCCTCAAGATCAATTACGGTTATGGCAGATAACTCCTCATATACAACTAGCATTTTCAAGGCTTTATATACATCAAAAACCTCAGCTTTATCATGGGCTCTTATAGTAAGTTGCCCAGCTACCACATCAATTATAGCTCTACCTATTGTTAAGAAGGGTCTCCATAAGATTAAAGGGATTTGAAGGTCAAGCTCAAAATTTTAATACCAATAAATAAACTGGGAAAATCAGAGATCACACTTGTACCAACACATTATCCACAACTCCCTCGGGCCTAGCCACTGATCTATCCGCAAACTGCAACATTATGGTAGTAAGTTTAGTACTACCCAACCCAAGATTTTTATCAGAGAAGTTGGAATCAAGTTTATACTAGCTCCCAAATCACAACCCTCTAGCATGAATGCCCGGATCTTTCAATTTAATGGGCCGTTTGTTCTTGATTCTGGAGATGCACTCTTCAGTAAGTTCCACAGTCTCATACTTTATCAACCTCCTCTTGTTCTCCAAAATCTCATTTACGTACTTTGCATACATGGGTATACCCTGTAAAACATCTACTAAAGGCAAGTTAATGTGGATTTGTTTCAAGAGACAGACAAACTTACCAAAACTTTCATCTTTCTTTTGTTTCTTGAACTTTTGAGGAAATGGAGGAGGTGGTCTCACTATTGATTGCACTTTTTCAGCTGGTGCAACTGTTTGATTCTCTTTGAACTCACCATCCTTAGGTTCACTCTCCTTGTTTACATCTTCAACGTTGCTTTTATTAGGAGCTAACTCCTCTAATTGCAAACCACTGTGTGTACTCACTACATTCACCTGCTTAAGATTTGGGTCAGTGTTCCCACGCAACCCTCTTTGTGGTCGTGAATTTTTGGAACTAGCAAATTGCCCAAATTTTTTCTCTAAGTTCTGGGTAGCCAATTGACAATTTCTCACATATGCGACTAACTGATCTTGATCCTCCATAATTTTCTTCAACATATCCTTAACATTCATGTTTCCATATTGCTTTCTCTGTTGCTCTCCTAATGCATGTGGTTGGTACCCATGAGCATTGCTTTGTGGTCTATAATGGTTCTTCCCTTGGCCCTAATTTCAATTTCCACGCCCAGAGAAGTTTGGGTGGTTTGACCAACTTGGGTTGTATGAGTTCCCATAGTTTTGTTGGCCACCTCCACTTTGAGAATTACCTACAAAGTTTACATAGTTTAGGTTTGCACCATATCCCTCTGCACTCTAATCACTTTCTCGCAGATCTCACACCAAGATAGTGGTTGTTGAACTACATTCACTTCAGTAGTCTGCTTCCCCAATGCCATATTTCATAAGTGTGTGTTCATCATGTTTTGCATAGAACAAATCTCTGCAGTCAGTGCCGTAACAACATCTACTTCTAGCATATCCACACTTTTCTATAATACATGTTTCATTCCACCTCCATTCCATTCTGGATTACCATGAGAAACTCTGTTTTACAATGTTAACAATAAGGCATAAGTCGTCTCCAAGGCCCGTCCCCCTATAGCTGAGACAAGTAAAATCTTGGTGTTAGGTTCTAACCCTTCTATGAAAGTATGGACTAACACCTCATAAGATTGATGATGATGAGGGCATGACATCGACAATGACTTAAACTTGTCCCAGCCTCCCAGGCTTGGTACAAGTTCTCTCCATCTTTTTACCTGAAATTGAAGATATTGATCCTGAGTTTAGCTGTTTTCTAGATGGAAAAAATCTATTGGGAAATCTCTAAGCTAAATCGTTCCAGGTGTTTATTAAATTCGCAGGCTCTAAGTTCAACCATCTTTTTGCTTCCCCAAGCAGAGAGAAAGGGAATAATGTGAGCCTCACATAATCTTTATTCACTCCAGTTGGAGTGTAAGTATCACTGATATCGATGAAGTTCTGAATGTGAACTGTAGGATCCTCATGTGAAAGACTAGTAAAGAGCCCATTTGCATGCAAGATTTACACCCTACTCTCCTTCAGCTCAAATCTTCGACTAGCTTCAGGTTTCTGAATGCACGAAGTCAATTGGTGGGGAGTGGGATTGACACGTCTCTTAATTTCATGTCAGCAGCCATTGTTTCTGGTTCTGCTTTTTTGTCATCTATTTTTGTGAGGGGAGATGGAAGTTCACTAATAACTAGAGAAATATGATATTCAGCTTGTCGTCGCCTTCGGTGTACGAATCTTTTAGGTTCATAGATAGGTGCAAAAAATCCTTGATCGTTGTCCAGTTTGGAGTTTCAAACAACCTGCAACAATAAAACGCTAAGATCAAGTTGAAAACACTTGCATTTTACTTCAGAAATCAGAAGAATCAAGTATTTCATAATTCTAAAGTCCCAGACAGCGACGCCAAAAACTTGTAGCATCTAAATTGCACATGCAAGTGCACGTGGTCATAAAAGTAATAAAGTGGCTCTTTTAAAGAGCCGAGTATCATACTCGTAGGGATTCACGATTAGAAACTTGAAATTCTTCTAACTTTTAGTTCAACATAAATGCAATTTCAGATTTCAAGAATTCTTTATTTTCTATTTCTAACTAAAAGCAAAATATAATTAACACAATTCAGTTTCAAGGTTTTCAAACAATGATTTTGGGAAAGATCCAGGGTTGCAACATTTATCAGGAATCATGTAATCAATATCATTTAAATGGGTAATTACTAACTATCGAATCGATTAATCACAAGATTAGATGTATGATCATGGTCTCCCGGCCACTAATCTCCTACGATAGTAAACACCCTAACTACATTGTTGAGCGGGGATAGAGTGATTAATTACCGAGCATTAAATTATCTTCATGTATGGTGACACAAGCGAGTTTTATTAGTATATCCCTATTCTAGAAATGAATCAACCCTGGATATTTAGAGTTCAATAAGCTCTCTATGTTTCATGTTTTATCCTCTTTTTCCTCTCCTGAGTTCAATTCGGACAATGGATTTATTCTATGATGATCAAGCATGAAATACTTAAATAAGAACAAAGGAAAGATTCATATGATAGTTAATAATAACCCAATAACAAACACAAGAGATTTAATTCATCCTGTAGCCACAACACTAGAACTAGGGTGTTTAGCTACTAATAATCCAAGAATCAATCATACAATGGTTATGAATCATCAAAATGATAGGAAGGAAAAGAGATTATGAAATAACCCTAAAACTTCATAAAAACGTCTCCCAAGTCGCCATTCTTCAAAACCTAGAAAAAATGTTTGATAAAATAAAATAAAACCATATTTATACTAAAACTCGAAATGGCCAATTCAAGCCTTCAGGTGCGCGACGCGCGATGATTTTCAAATTCAGAGTCTAGAAACATTACCTTTTGCGCGACGCAGGGCCATTACAAGGTGATTTGCCTCAATTTAATCTTGCGATCCCCATTCTTCATGCTTCTCCATGACGCAGAGGCAACACGCAAGTGCCTTTGTGCATTATATTCAACTTTTTCCTTGTTCTGTTTTGACTCAAATGTTCAGATTGCCTCCTTTGTCCCTTTTTGTGCTCGTTTCTCCCATTAAGCTTCCCCACAAAACTAATCATGTTAGTTATCTCATTAATAACTACCCGACAAGACTCTTAAATACATAAATATTGAATTCAAACTAAACTTAAATATGGGCATTCTAGGCATTTAAAAATGGCTAAGATTACTATCCCACACTTAAAGTTTTGTTTGTCCTCAAACAACTACTAGCTATTCTTATACCTAGACTCACTACACTGGGATTGTGCATCCACTATTAACTTCCAAAAAGATATTCACAATTCATAACAACATGTTCCCAGTCATAACATGCATGACTAATGTATATGCATTTGACCACTTTTTGCAACCAAAAGCTTTCATGAAATATGCACCATTCTCATCACCTATCCTCGTACAAGAAGTGCCCCTTACTCCAACAACTAGTCCATACACTCAAGTTGGTCAATTGAATATAGTTTAAGGACTTCTCAAGCAATATGCACTCTCACTCAACAATAAACATCATACATGAATGTACTAAGAACCATAAGTTTGCCCATTATGTACATCTTTACTAATCAAGAGTATTATGCTCAAAATCTGTCACGACCCGCGTCTAAACCCTGGACGTGGCCGGTACTCAAAGAAAATTGTTGGTCCCCAAGTGAACACTCATCCTGGCCGACTACAACCGGAAGACTAACTTAAGCATACAAAATCTAAAAAGTGAATGAAATTCATAAAACTTAAATACAAACTTTAAGCCCAAAGAAAACTCTGTATAATAAAATATGTACATCTCTCCATAAAAGGCAACTTTAGTCTTTAAAATATTTAATAAAATAAATGAAGACTTCTAAAACTCTATTGTCTTTCTATGAAACCTCTAAATGACAATGATGGAAGTTGGGACAAGACCCACGACCTCCTAAAAGCTGAAAGTAAATGGAATCCTACGGAGGCAAGAAGTCTCACCATAGCTAATTCAAAATCTATGTGATGTCAACGAAGCTCTTTTTGATGATCCTAAATAGGTGGATCTGCATCATCAAAAGATGCAGGCCAAATGGCTCAATACGTGGAATGTACGAGCATGTAAGGGGAATTCTAAAGCATAAAACATAGGCTTGAACTTGATAAAAATATGGAAACATACTTACCTCTTCTCAAACTTGAAACTAAAGGAATACTTAAAAATACTCAAGAATAAGATACTCAACTCAGAGATTAAATACTAAACACAAAGATGTGATACTCGACTATGGAAACTCAACTTAATATAAAACAATAATACACATGCTATATATAAAAATCTTTATAAAAGAGTAACAACAACTTAGTTTGTTAAAGAAACTGCAATAACAAACTTAACTTTACTTATATAAGAAAGTAATATAATTTCCGTGGGAGATTCTCTAATCGACAACCACCACTATGAGCCTAAGTGATAATACAACATCTTGCCCACACTGCCAGAATTATCCTATACTTTGTCGTCGCGTAGAACTCCTTAACTTAGCGGATCCACTAGCTTAACTTACATGATCATCTCAAAAGTATGACCCGTTAATAATCATGATGGATACATGGTTTACATGGATACTTGAGTAAATATGAACTCTTTTCCTCACATCGGTGCTCAATCTTACTCCCAAAATATACTTTAGCTCATGCTTTTCAAATAACTTCTTTATTTGGGTTGAGATAATTTCCTCAACATTTTATCATGGAAAAACTCTCTTGAAATCAATGTTCCCTTTTCTTGTTCAAAACTCTTTAGTGAAATCTTACTTTCCTCTCCACTTAAATGTGAAAACATTTATTAATTTTTAGGGAATACTTAATTCCCTTATACCTTTTGATAAATGAACTCAATTCTTAAGGAATACTTAGTTCCCTTATATTACTTTGAAGGAAGTCTTCAACTTTTTACCCTTTACTTGAATTAAAACTTGAGCCTTAAAATGAAGTTAAATCGTTTAATAAAAACTCTACAAACTTTAAGAACTTGGCTTTGACTCACTTCTTAACTTTTAAACTTAACTCTTAACTTCCTTGAATTGAAGTATAGATTCAAGAATTTATGATGTCATGTTTATGGATGATTTCATGATTTTCAACTTGGAGGGTTCATGTGGAATTATGAGCATGAACAACTCGACTAGAAGGTCTGAGTAAATAGATGGAACTCATTTATATGACTCTTCCCATTTTCTTAGTTACTTCCTCAAAATATAGTTCAAATCAATGATAGATCTCAATGAATTCACAATAGAACTTAAAGGCTTTTTTGAACTCTTATCTTAACTTTCTCTTGAATGTGAATTACGAAATCAACAGTTATGGTCCATAATATGAAGAATATAGGTGATATTTTAGAATCATGAATACATTCTGCTCACTCTCATGCTCACTTACTTGAGTCTTGAAACAAGTTACTAGAAGTTGTAGAAGACTCCACAAAAGGACTAAAAGGGCTTTATTAGAATGTTGGAAACAATTCTCAACCTAACCCTCAAATCTACCTTCAATTTGAGTTATTAATTAAAGGTTATTATCATGTTAGGAATGGTTTTAGGTGTTCAGAAGTATCTTAGAGTAGTTTGAATCGAAATAGAGTGAAGGTTCACTTTAAACGAACTCAAATAGAGCAACCGGAGGAAAATTAGATGGGGCAGTCGACCCTGGGCTATGGGTAGCGAGGGACGCCAGCCTCTGCAGTACAGAGTAGGGTGTGGGGCGCTCTGACTGGCACATCCCGCAAGGCCCCCACCCAGAAAATATGTCGAACATCCTTGCTCGTTTTCTCACCCTAACTCGCCTAAAATCAAACGGTTTCTTCCTCAATCACTTGGATTCAATTAACTTACTTAATTACACTATAATATACTGAAATCAATACTTAAAATTACTCAATTTAATATCAATAAAACACAAAAAACCCAACACAACAAGTTTTAGAATGAACTTCAAGAACTAATCAAGAACTCTAATATTTAAGATTTAAGAATAAAATTTCGCTGAAAAATAACATGGTTGGTGTGTGCGTAAACTAACCCAACACTATGGAAGCTTACATACCTTTAAGGGATTAAACCCATCGCGAAAATCCGCAACTAAATGCAAGAATGTCGACGAACGCCTTCATCCTTTCCTCTTTTCTCTTCTTTTCTCTTTTTGTCTCTTCTTGAACTCTCAACTAAAACCTAGGCGTGTATTAGGATTTACAAAAATGAAAGTAAAAGGATTAGACCCCAAAATTATTACTAAAAATAAATTAAATCTGATTGGGCAAGTAAATGACAAAAATACCCCTCATATTTTTAGCTACTTTTCCTTAATTGGACAACATAACTTCAAAACGTAATATCTCACTCATACGAACTTGAAACTTAGAAAACTCAGCGGGGTTGGAATGATAATTCAAAGATATTTCCTATGGTATCATGTCGGACACAAAGATCATCTTGTTCTAGGATTTATGGTCGTTTGAAGTTTACCCAAAACTCATACTTAGCTTAACTTCCAAAATTTCATTTTGCTATTTCCAATTGAATTCTTTTTTGAACTCCAGGTGCTAAATCTAGTGAACTGAACTTAATACTCAAGAAATTTTTAATTCCTTAGTGAAATCTCACTTACTACGATTAACGGCTCAAGTCTTAGTTTGAAAATTTTTATGTGGTGTTACAAAATCAAACAAGTATTGTTTTGGTTGTAATGTAGTCTTAAGGTAAGGGAGGGTTCATTTAGATGAAATTAGTGACTCGTCCTCCCTAATGAACTAAGTTTAGCTTTTTCCTTTCAATCACAACTTTTCCTTTTCATTAGCCTCTTTATTCTTCAACAATTTCCACTAGTTTTACCACTTTTCCTTTCATTACTTTGCCCCTTTATTTTGTTTTAGATCTATTCTTTTTTGACACTTGACAAAAGCCACCCTGAACTTAGAGATTTCTCTCGAGTTAAGGTGCACATTTCCCCTTTTGGGGCTAGGGCCATAATCAACGTATTCACTAAGTTAGCCACCTTCAACTTAAATTTGCCTTTGTTGAAGTGCACGATGTCCTAGGAACCAGGGCTAACTTAGATTCACAATCTAGGGTATCGTTATACCTTTTCTTTCATTCTTCCCCAACAACCAAGCTTTACAACCTATCTATTTTTTCTCCATTTCTGTCTTTCATCATAACACAGTGCATTAGGGGTTGGGATCAAAACTGTGGATCAATAAAAGGAATTTGGATCATTATGTGGGTTAGAAAAAAATCTAGGCAAAAAGGCTCAATTTGACTAGACTAGGCAAGCTTAGTTTTTAAAGCATTTTCAAAGAAATACTATTGTCATCTTTCAAGCACAATAACATATGCATTTCACTTCAATAACAACTTGGGTGAGTTATGAGTCAGAAATATAACATGGATATCATAACAAAGCTCACCACTCATGGCACAAGTTGTATTCAGAAAGGATCAATTTCAACACACAATTATGTCACACAAAAGGTTCAATTAAGCTTAAGTTGTACATTTAAATCACATATGAAAATTTCACCACATTCATACATCACTTCAATCATGCTTTTCATACAATCTCCTTACAGAGAGTTTTAGCTTCAGCACAACCCAACCTAAGACTCAAATGATAAAATTGCCCTTAATACGGTGGTCATCAATCTATCTTTGGGCAGCTTGACTCAATATATGATTACAGACTTAATCCTATTAAAGAAACATATTTTTTTATTTTTGTACATTTCAAAGGGACTATCCTTAGCTAAAGAACCGAAAACAACTACCAAGGAACCCAAAATATAAGAGAAACTAGAAAACAATATTCAAACACAAAATATGTACCGATTAAATATGTTTTTCACCCCACCCCACACATATACAATAGCATTGTACCCATCTAATCAATCCTCCATGTCCATCACCGCCATCTACATCATCACCTGCCTTTGCTGGGTCCATCTCCTCTTGAGAACTGGACTTCACATCCGGACCTATGTGCAAATTATTGTCATCAATTGGGATGTCATTCTAAATAATCTCCCAGAATGCAGGATCGATGCCCAACAATGCTTCAACATTAGTATTCAACTTATAGCGCTTGTTGATCTATGTAATCTCTATGTCGTTAGATGGCCTACAACCAATTTTGTATCGGAGCGTCTCAAGGCCATACATCCTGTCCATGGTCAACTCGTCTCTCTGATTTTGTTTGGCAGTGGCGAGGATTAGGCCTAAATTAGTTTCAGTCCCGTTCGTCCGGGTAATATAGACTGTATATTGAGATTTGTGCCCGTCATTAAAGCGTATAACATACACACTAGGTCACGAGTGATGTCCATGTAATGTAGGCCATTAATGAGGCAGCTCATCAGTACCTTTAGCCACACGCGCGTCTCACGGAGAATGTGAGTATACGGAAGAGATTTGTGATATCTCCTATCGTGTTCTTTGTCCACTAAGCCATGGACTGAGAACCATATAGTAGATGTCAGATGTCCTGGTACGGGTGTCTGATATTCATCCTAGTCAGCACAAGAGGATATGTGTCCTCTATAGTACCCTGGATATCATTGATACTCGTGGGTATGATGGGTACATTTATACCGCAGACAATCATAAAGTGTGAGCGATTTTTTTGTACCCTTTGAGGATATATTCAAATTCAAACCTCAGATACTACACGGGAATAATATCTTTAATTGGACACTGAACTTTCATTCCTTTTTGTTTCACACATTGTTACAGATTATGATACACTTTATAGTCATTAGTTTTGGTTAATTAATTTATGTTCTTCACTACGTGATTTAAAATTTGGAATTTATTGTTTCTCCAAAGTTTTGTTGTTAGTAGTATTGGTTTAGAATACATATTGCATAACAATCTTGAGGATTTTTTTTTTTTTGTTAATTTTTATTTCTGGTGGAGAGAAAGACCTTCGTGGTTTTATACACCTATTAATCTTGAAATTTAAATTATTGCTTACTAAATAATAAGTTTGTAACACTCAGAAAGTCTAAGACCTAATCTAGAGCCTCACATGAGTGTATAAGGTTTGTATCACTGTTTTAAGGTTAATAAAAGTGTATAAAAATCATTAGGAAGTTTTAGAGTCAAGACGTCAAGCAACCTCCATGACGTCCGGAGACTAGTGCAAAAGGTGCTAGTGTGACTTAGCCTATTCACGGGGTTTTCAAGAGTCAAAATTTGATGAAATTAGGTAAAACAGTGTCAAACATGTATTAGAGTAGGTTTAGGGTCAAAACGTCCGGGTACGAATCCCCAAGGACCACCATAAGGGTCCTTGAGGAGGACCCTTCCATTTTGGCCAAAAAGCTGTCATAATACAGTGTGCACCAACAGTTCCAGGTGACGGAGCGTGGGCTAATGGCTCCGTCGACCAAAACTTATCCACTTTTACCAAAGTGGTCAAATGACAATACTCTGACCAAAAAGACGCCTATGCAGGACGGTTGGGGGGTGAGGCCGTCGACTGACCTACGGCCCGTAGGTCGGGGTCTTGTAGTTCCGGCCTGCACTTTCCCGTTAAGCTTTAGTTGGGTCATTTAATTAATTTAGTTAGTTAGGGGTTTAATTAGTGATTAGGGGTTGGTTAATTAGGTTAGTTAATCAACTATATAACCTAACCTAAGCCTAAACTCAACTAAACACCCCACAAGTTCCTAAACCCAAATTGCTCTTCCTTCTCTCTTCTTTCTCTCTCCCAAAAAGAAGAACTATATTGAAGAACTAGGTAAAGAGATTTTGGTGAAGGAAAAAGTCAAATTTCCTCCATCAATCTTCAACAAATACCAAGGTATGGGAACTCTTCACCTTTGGGATTCCTTTCCCCAAAGGGTTCTTCCAAAATTGATTTAAAAAGATGAGTTCATGTGGGTTTCTTTCTATTACGAATTTTATCTTCTAAAATGTATTGTCTATGGTTTCCTTTGATCACTATACTTATATTATGGTGTATTATGATTCAATTATGCTAGTTCTTGATGAATTAACCTAGTATGTGAAGTAGATCGTGAAATTGACACAAGTTACTAACCCTAGGTTATGAACTAGTGTTGAATTGAGTTGTAGTGATTCAATTGACTTCATTATTGTGTTAATTACTATTGTGTGATGATGTTACACCCGTTGTTCGGTTGAATTGAATGGTTATGGTAAAACCATGGATGATGGATTTTGAAGGAGATTGGGTAAGTCATTGTGATCTCAAACCTTTACTTCAATTATGGTGGTTTGTACATGGTGATGAATCTTAATTGAAATATACCTTATGATTGAATTAAGTAGGTATTGGTATGATGAAGCAATTGAATTTTCTTGATTATGCGTATTGTGAGATTATGTTAAGATGTAATGATATAAGGTTTGTTATGAAGTACCTATGTGCCTTACTATATTATAATGATGTTAAAGTGTTAATCTCACATGTGAGGGTTGTATTGAAAGGATGTTCTCATGCAATTTCTAATTATCTAAAGACTATGACTAGATAAGGAGTAGTCTCATATGACCAAAACTAAGTTATGATTATTAAAGAAAGACATTTCAAAAGGGACTCTAGCTTAGCACCGAGTGAACTAGTATTGAGGAGGGTCCTTTCCCAAATAGGGAAGGTAGGTTCACTATTGTACTCATGAGATTGGACACTATAATGCATGAAGCATTAAGAGGGTCCCAAACACATCTCCTAGTTCTTGAACTATGTTTCCCCCATAGGAATACTAGCTAGTGGATCCACATAGATGCTATGTTCATATTTTGGTACTACTTTGGCAAGTAGTCCACATTCTTTCGATGTAGGGTTCCGTGACACCGGATTCCATATTAGCTCATGTGGTCTATGTGGGTTAAGGCAAGATGTTCCCAAAAAGTAAAATGAAGTAATAAAGTGAACTTTAAATAGGATAACCTAAGGGGTTTGACTTATTCTAGGTAGGGGTATGGGACTCTACCTATACACTGCACTAGTTAGCCTTGAGGGAAGTCTTAGAAGGATGTCCTTATGTTCTTATGTGCTTATAAATGTAAATGATATGAAGATGTTTATATTGCATGTTGATGATACTATATGATATTGGTTTCACTTATGAACATGTTGTTGGTCTCTATTGTTAAATATGATGATGATTACTCTTGATGTTAGGGTATGTAAAGCTACGCATTCCTTATGGTCCTTGTTTGGTTTACTTGGTTGAGTGAGGTTATGGGGTCATACTTAATCATTGCATTAGTGGACTTAAATGGGGGTTTGTGAGTAAGGGTCTTGCTTATGTTATGATGCTATGAACTCTTATACATGCTTGATGATGTGATAACTTGACGTTGGAGTAGTTTTGAGTATGTGCTCAATTGTGTTGATATGCATTTGACTTGACTATACTTGATGATTTTGATCTTGTGTTGTATATGATCTTGACTTGAGGAATATGTGGTTATTGTCTTGTATTGGTTCTTGAATAGGCATAAGGGTTCTCAAAGTGATTCTGTATGCTTTTGAACAAATGTCCCTTCTTAGCATGATTTCTATGTTTTGTGTGCATATGTTTTCATACTTAGTACAAGTGATTTGCTAACCCCTATTTCTCCCTTTTCCCCCAACATTTTAGGTTCCGGCCGTTGAGAAAGGTTGTGGCCATTTGCAAAGAAGGCTTGGAATCATTTCTCCAAGTGTGGGTATGTCCTCAAGTTCGGAGGATGATGCCATTTCTTACTCTAGCTATGATACATTATTATAGTCTAAAGACAATCATTTCACTCTTGTTGTTTCAAGATATTGTTGTAAGCCCTAAGTGGCATTTATACGTTGTGCAAGGGCTTTGCCCATGTTGTGCTATTCCATTTAGATGTTTTAATATGACACATCCCTTTTGAGACTATATTGTGCATCTTATATGTAAGTTCCATAAAAGTATAAGACTATGATATCTTCTTATACGAGGAGTCTAAGTGAACTCGCTATGAATATATTATGTGTAAGCAAGAGGTCTAAGTAAACCTCATGAATTAATTGTAGTTGAAAAGTTTTAAATTTTCTGCATTTTCAACCTATGAATGTAATCATGAATGCTAAGAGGCTAGTCTTAGTCCTATCCGAGGACGACGATGCCGGTTAGGTCTAGGGGGTGCTCCCCAGATGTGACAAAGTTGTAGTTTATCAGCAATGTCAATTGACAGTGCTACGACTTCGGTGGTTATTGCTGCACCAACCTGAACTGTTGTACCACCAGCAGAGAAACTGCGAAACTCTGGTGTGAATTTCAAAGGATAGAAACAATCGGTATATTTCTAGCTTACCACTCTTGGTTCGCAGAAATTTGCTAATGAAGAAACTTCAGTACCTGTTGTTTATATGTCAGACAAAGAAAAATTCATGGTTATTGAAGTATGGAAATAATAAGACTTTTTATTTACGCAACATTTTAATTGCTTTAGAGGATGACTTATATAATTTTTTCAGTGCATTGACAATTTCAAAAGAAATGTGAAAGGAAATTTAGAAGAAATATAAGACGGAAGATGTATGCTTGAAGAAGTTTGTGGTCACAAACTTTTTTGACTATAAGATGATAAACAGAAAAATTGTTGGATCACAAGTACAGTAGTTTCAACTTATTTTCCAAGATCTAATTGTTGAGTACATGGTAGTTAATGAAGCTTTTCAACTGGCGGCAATGATGTATAAGTTACATATTTTGTGGAATGACTTCACGAATTAAATGAAGAACAAATGCAAGGAAATGAACCTGGAAGATCTTGTGACTCGGCTCAAGGTCGAGGGAGATAAAACGAACACTGGAAAGAAGTCTCGTGGGAAATTGACAATCATGGGAGATAATATTTTTGAAGAAGCGCCCACCAAAGGAAATAAGAGAAAGAAGTCCAATGGACAAAATTCAGAGCAGGGGAAGAAGAAATTCAAGAAAAAATGTTACAATTGTGGTAAGGCTAATCAGAAGTCTTCTTACTGACGTGGTCCAAGGAAGGACAAGGACAAAGGAGAATGTGAAGAAAACATCATGGTGAAGATGGAAGACGCATATGACCTTTGTAAAATGATCTTTTAGTGAAACTTAGTTGGCAATTCCAGGGAGTGGTTTCCCGATTCAGGTGTCACTTGACATGTTTGCTTTGTAAAATAAGCCTTTTCAAAAAATACTCCTACTGGGTTTGATGAAAACTTGATCACGGAGAACACCACAACAACGAGGAATGCATGAACTGGGAAAGTAATGTTGAAAATGACATCCGCAAGGTGTTGACTTTGAACAACATTTTTCACGTTCATATTATTAGGAAGAATCTAGTTTCTATGGAACTGCTTGTTAAAATGGGTTTAAGTGCGTCCGTGTTAGTGACAAAACTTTAATAAGTAAGAATTATATGTTCTTAGGAAAGGGTTACCTCACGGAAGGGCCTTTTCAAACTGAATGTAATGGTTGTTGACAATATTAATTAGAATTTTGCTTCCGTTTACTAATTGGAGTCACATGATTTATGACATGTCTATTCTGGATATGTAAATGACAAAGCCTTGCGAAAACTGATTACTTGAAAAATATTACCTGACTTTTAATGTGATAAATTGACATGTGAAATTTATGTTGAATGTAAGTTCGTTAAACATCCTTATAAGTCTGTTGACAAGAATTGAAATCCTTTAGACTTAATTCACACAGATATATGCGATATGAAGTCAATACCATCACACGGTGGAAAAGATCACTTTATAAATTTATTGACAATTGCACTCGATATTGTTACGTATATTTTATTAATAGAAAGGATGAAGTAATTGATGCATTTAATCAATACAAGAATGAAGTGGAGAATTAAATAAGCCAAAAGTTAAAACTTATTTGGAGTGAAAGGGGTGGAGAATGTGAATCTCCTTTTACAAAGATATGTTTGAAGATGGTATTATTCATCAAACTACTGCACCCTACACACCACAGTAAAATAGGATGGTGGAATGGAAGAACAGAACAATAAAGAAAATGATGAATGTCATGTTAATCAGTTTTGATTCACTATGAACCTTGAAGGGGAAGCTATCCCTACGACTAAAAAGATACTCAATAGGGTACCCCATAGCAAAACATTATCGATTTCATATGAGTTATGCAAAAGAAGGAAACCCGACATGAAATATTTCAAAGTGTAGGGGTGTTTAACAAAGTTACAAGTTCCTTTACCCAAGAGGGTGAAAATGGACCTAAAATAGTGGATTGTGTATGTATTAGAAATGTTGTGAATACGAAGGCCTATAGGTATTTTGTTCAAAAATCTGATAATCATGAAATTCATGTTAAACACTAATTGAGTTGGATAATGTTGAGTTCTTTGAACATATTTATCCATACAAAACTCAATGTGAGTAGAAAAGTGAAAGATCTAAATGACCACAGGAAGATCAATGATCATAGGTGTGGTAATCGTCAACGGAAATCCACTTCTTTCGGACCAAATTTTGTGGCATTCCTACTTGAAAATGAGCCTCAAACATTTAAAGAAACGATGTCTTCTTTTGAGTCAACTTTTTGTAAAAAAGTAGTCAATTGTGAGATCTAATCAATTTTGAAAAACCATACTTGAGAATTGGCTGATCTTCCTCCAGGAAATAAACCTTTAGGATCAAAATGAATATTTAAAATGAAATTCGAATTTGATGGGACTACTGAAAAATATAAGGTTAGAATTGTAGTCAAAGGATACAAGCAAAAATAATGTCTGGATTACTTTGATACATACTCTCTAGTAACAAGGATAATATATATTAGGATGTTAATTGCACTAGCTGCCGTGCATGATCTTAAAATCAATCAAATAGATGTTAAGACAATATTCTTAAATGAAGAGCTGGAGAAGAAATTACATGGAACAACCCGAGGAGTTTGTAGTTCCTAGTAAAGAAGAGAAAGTGTACAGATTTTTAAGTCACATTATGGGCTCAAACAAGCACTCAAACACTGACATGCTAAATTTGACAAAACAATGTTAGACAATGGATTCAAGATTAATGAGTGTAATAAATGTGTTTACATTAAAAACATTCTCAATCAAGAAGTCATAGTTTTCATGTAAGTTGATGGCATGTTAATAATGAGAAAATATATTGATGATATAAATGCTACTAAGTGCATGTTGTCCAGCAAGGTTGATATGAAGGACATAAGAGTTGCTTATTAAATATGAGGGATCATGATTCTCAAAACTTCTCAAGGACAAACATTATGTAACACCCCAAAAATATCTAAGTAAAGACTCGAATCATTCTTCATTTACTTGTAGGTTCATATCGGGTAATTATTAAACTGCCCATATATGCAAAGGTAAATTCTTTAGTGTGGGAATGATTTTGGATATCAATTATGGTCACTAGAAACTCCTAGCACAAAGTTGAGATGAAAGTTTCCTTACCGATTAAGTTTTGATTAAGATTCTCTTTGGGTAAACTTCAAAAGACTATATCTCTTAGACTATAAAGATTTAGGTGGTCCATAACCTATAAAATTTAAGGTATTTGAATCCTCTTTCGCACGTCACCAATTTTGCGTCAATCCAATTTTTGGGTAACAATTACACAATTTTAGTAACCTGGGTACATTGGAGTGACGAATTAACGGACGGGAAAATATTTAAAAGGGTTGTTTTTGTCTTTTACCTATAAGAAAGCCCTAAAAATTTCTTGACTAATTAAAGCACAAAACAATAAGATTTTCATCACTTAATTCATCATTTTCTTCTCTCTCAAAACCTAAGCCAAAACCCTAAGGAAAAATCAAAGTAGAAAACTTCAATTAAAGGTTCTATCATTCTTTATTAAGATTCTTCTTAAAAGTAAGTCCTTCTCCAAGAATTTCATTATTTTCAAGTCAAATTCCTACATACAATTATGAATCACTAATGAAAATTATGATTCTTAGTCACAGAGATTTCAATTAAACAAATTCAAGAATCTCAAGAAAGGTTTTCTTGATTGTTCTCCTCCAAGCTAAGATTTAAAGGCTTCTAATCAAGTTCTTTTTCATGATTCTTCAAGACCTTATTCTTCCATGTATGTAAGGCTATCAGAATGTTGGACTAGTTCGTCCTCACGCCCTACATATGTTATTTGATCAGTAAAAGAATAATCTAGGATTCTTTCACTAGATTTGAGTATTCTTGAGAAAGGTTGCATAATTGATTTTGAGTTCTTGAGGTCATGTTTCTTTTGAAAATTCTACTCCCAATTATTGAGTTTCTATATTTTTTATTGGGATACTTGAGTTGATTCGTTCATGTCTATATTTTATTATGAACCCTATTTCAAGTTATAAATTTTGAAAAGCTTTTTAAATCCAACACTTAAGTTCTTAAAATGAGTTTCGAGAAATTAAAGATGTGTTTTGAGAAAAACATTTCTAAAACATGATTAGTATGTCATCAATGTATGATCATATGGTATCTAGATATACCATAAATGTTTATGCATCATGATTTCCCGTGTCATCAATGATCATATAAAAATATGATTTTTGTATATTTTTAGAACGAGTTTTCAGTATGAATTGAGTAAGAGTATAAGTGGACTATGTATTCTTAGAGGTATCAATTTTTATATTGATAAAAGAGAAACTGAGATTTCTAAATGAGTTATGAGTTCAAAAGATATTTCAAGAGAAATTACCTCTTTTACGATGGTAGTTTGAGAAATTATGTAAAACCAGAGGAAGAATTATGTTTGTAAACATATGAGCATGAGTAATATATATTATTGGGAGTAGTATTGAGCATCGATCAGGGGATGAGTTCAGACAACTCAAAATCCTCATATATCATGTATGTCAACAAGGGCAAAGGATCATACTTCTTAGATGATTCCTTATTTATTTTAATAATATCATAGTGGTTCGACTTAGTTGATGAGTTCTATACCCAAAAAAAGGAATATGACAGTTCTCGCAGCGTGGGCAAAACGTTGTATTATCACGTAGCTCACAGTGATGGTTGTCGATTAGAGAACCTCCCAATAGAGTTAAAAATATATTTTTATTATATCACTTATTATGTTGAAGTTCATAGATGAGTAAGTGTTTTTGTAAGTGTAACATCCCGAATGTTTCTAAGTTAAGCCCCCAAACTATTCTTGAATTGCGTGTAAGGTCATTGTGAGTGACTCTTACATTTTCTTAAAAGCTAATGTAAATTCTTTTGAGTGGGAATGATTTTTTATATCAATTTTGGTAACTTTAATCTCCTAGAACAAAGTTTAGTTGAAAGTTTCCTTACCAATTAAGTTTTAGTGTAGGATTCTACTTAGGTCAACTTAAAATGAGCATATCTCTTAGCAGAGGCGGAGCCAGAATTTTTAATAAGGGACTTCAAAATCTATAAAAATAGATAGACGAAGGGGGTTCGACATCTACTATATATACATATAAACTTATTTTAACCATGCATAAATAATATAATTTTTCGCCGAAGGGGGTTCGGATGAACCCCCTTGTGTGAAGGTAGCTCCGCCCCTGTCTCTTAGAATATTAAGTGTTACATGGCTCATAAAATATCAAATTAAAGGTATTTGATTCGTTTTTCCAACTCCACAAGCTTCACATCAATATAATTTATGAGTAAAATGTTGTAATCATTTTAGTAACTGATACAATGTTACTACGAATTAGACGACAAAAAAGCATTAATAAGTGTCGTTTTTGTCAATTTACCTCTAAGTAAACTCCAAATGAATTTCTTTACTGATTAAAGACCCAAAATAATCAGATTTCATCTCTTAATCCATCATTCTCTTCTCTCTGAAAACCTAAGACAAAACCCTAACGAAAAATCAAAGTATAAAACTCCATTCCAGATTCTTTTATTATTTTTTAAGATTCTTTCAATCCTTTTCAAGATTCTTCTTCAAGGTAAGTCATTCTCCAAGAATTTCATTATTTGCAACTCAAATTCTTCCATACAATTATAAATCAGTAATGAAATTTATAATCCATGGCCATAGAGATATTTCAAGAAAGTAATTCAAGAATCTCAAAAAATGTTTTCATGATTGTTCTCCTTCAAGTTAGGTTATTAAGGCTTCTAATCAACTACTTTTTTGAGATTCTTCAAGGACCTTTTTCTTCTAGGTATGTAAGTATATCATAGTGTTGGACTAGTTCGTCCTCACGCCCTACATGTAAGGTTGTCATAGTGTTGGACTAGTTGGTCCTCACACCCTAGCTACATCTATTTTCAGTCTAGTAAAAGAGTAATTTAGAATTCTTTCCCTAG
The DNA here is from genome assembly GCA_016801875.1 of Solanum sitiens. Taxonomy (NCBI): domain Eukaryota; kingdom Viridiplantae; phylum Streptophyta; class Magnoliopsida; order Solanales; family Solanaceae; genus Solanum; species Solanum sitiens. The sequence continues at coordinate 444,487 of JABWTJ010000515.1, forward strand.
ATTTGAGTATTCTTGAGATAAGTTGATTTTGAGTTCTTGAGTTCATGTTTCTTTTAAAATTTATTTTCCTAATTATTGTGTTTCTATATTATTATTTATACCTTGAGTTTATTTGTTCATGTCTGTATTTTAGAATGAACCCTATTTGAGTTATAAATCTTGAGAAAATTTTGAAAGATAAGACTTGAGTTTTAAACTAAAATTTTGAGAAAGTTAAGATGAGTTTTTAGAAAGCATTTCTAAAAAATGATTTTATGACAATTGAGTATGACTTTAATTTTAAGAAGTATGGTATCTTGTTATGCCATCAATGTTTAAGCAGAATGGTATCTAGTATGCCATCATTGTTTAAGAAGCATGATATCTAGATTATCATCAATGTTTATGAATTTTGACTTCCCGATTCATCAATAATCATATTAAAACATGATTTTGATTTGTTTTTTAGGATGATTTTTCAAGTATGAATTGAGTAAGAGTGTAAGGGGACTATCTATTCCCGAAGGTATCAATTTTTACATTAATAAAAGAGAAACTGAGATTTATAATTGAGTTTTGAGTTCAAAAGATATTTCAAGAGTAGTTACCTCTTACAAGAGGATAGTTTGAGCATTTTTGTCAAACAAGAGGAACAGTATGTTTTTAAATATTGAGCATGAGTGTATATTATTGGGAGTAGTATTTAGCACCGATATTGGAGAGAGCCCAAACAACTCACAACCTTCATAAACCATGTTTACAAACATGGATAAAGGATAATACTTTTTAGATGATTCGTGTTTGATTTATAAGCATAGCTAAGTGGATCCATTTAGTTGAGGAGTTTTATACCCCGACAAGGTGTATGACAGTTCTGAGAAGCGTGGCCGTGACATTGTATCATCAGGTAGTTCATAGTGATGGTTGTCGGTTAGAGAATCTACAAAATACAATTAAAAGTATATTTTTATTATATCACTTGTTATGTTGACTTTGAGAGGTGAGTAAGTGTGTTTGTAAAGTTTTAAACGATCTCATTCATTTAATCTTTTTTATTCAGTTGAGTTTATGTTTTATCCATTGTAGTCCTTTCTTTCAGCTAGTTTTATTCCACTATATTACATACTAGTATATTCAATGTACTGATGTCATTCGACCTGCAACTTTTAATGATGCAGACAAGAGTTTGTTGAGATCACTTCATCTGCTCGTCTACTTATGAGTGAGACCTCCTTTCTTTCGGAGTACTACATTTTTATGAGTTGTTAGTGGTAGTTATTTTGACAAATCATGGGTCTTATCCTGACACTCATCTTTTTATAGAAGAGGCTTCATAGATAAACAGTTTTGGAGAGTCTTTCAGTTTTAAGATGTTCTATAATAACCTATTTTCATAGTCAATATATTCAGCAAAGTTTTGAGATTTAGTAAACTATTTTTAAACATTTCTTTCAATTTGATGCTTAGGTATGCTTGAGTTAGTGTTCCGCTTGTAGTCAACAAAGATAAGGGTTCACTTGAGGGCTTGAAATAGTTTTCGAATGCCGGTCACGTCCAGGGTGTAGGCTCAGGTCATGACAGTAATGCTTTAAATGATTTTATTCCTTTAACCCTTTACATTCAGTTGAGTTTATGTTTTATCTATTTCAGTCCTTTCTTTTAGTTATTTGTTATTGAACTATATTACATACTCGTACATTTAATGTACCTACATCTTTTAATCACGCAGATTCAGGTTCTTAAGATCCCCAATAAGATTCTATTCAGATCACTTCATCTACTTGTCAGCTTTTGAGTACAACCTCCTTACCTCTAAAGGACACCTGTTTTATGAGTTATTTGTAATAGTTTTTTATCAATCGTGGGTTTTTTCTAAACACTCATCTTTATACCTATAGGTTTCATAGATAGATAGTTTTGGAGAGTCGTTCAGTTTCAAATATTTTATTTAATTTCTGTTTCATACTCACTATATATGGTGAAGTTTCGAGATTCAATAAATTATTTTAACGTTTCTTTCAATTTGATGTTTATTTATGCCTGAGTTAGTCTTCCGTTTGTAGTCAGCCGGATAAGAGTTTCCTTTGGGGCAAATAATGGTTCTTGAGTGTCGACCACGTGGTGTGGGCTTGAGTCATGAAACATTATCTTAATCTTATTATATTGAAAGAACATTGGACAAGTTCAAGTACTTGAACTTCAACGATGTCAAAACCCCAATTAATATAAAGCTTTGCATTTCAAAAGAATGAAGGCGAAAGAAACTCTCAGTTTGAATATGCTAGTGTAAAACCCCGTATGCAAAAGGAAAAATAGCACTTTTTTCAGAATTTCTAGGTGACATCCAAGAGGAGCCAACCACGGCTTGTGGTGTGGGCCACATACCCTAGTTGGGTCCGTGGATTGGTCCCTCATAAAGTCCAGGCTATGGACCATGGTGGGACCTACAGACCATAAGTGAGAACATTTCATGTTCTATAGGAGTTTGTTGATACCAAATGTCTCTGAACATGATCCATTTTCCACCAGGACGGACTGTAGGTCAGGTGGCGGTCTGTCGACTGCTTCTGTGGTTAGTAGTTCGGTGGAATGCTGATAGTTATTTTTCAGGGGAATTTCAATATTTTTCTAATTAATTTTTTCCTATGCTATTTCGTTTTCCCTATATTTTGAGCCCCTATGTAAGCCTTTTAATCCCCAAATTCACCCCATTTACATCATTCTTCCAATTTAACAAAAGAAAACCGAATTCCTTTCCAAATATTCTCTCTCTAGAAACTTAAAGAAGAAGAAGAAGGATTCACCTAGGGTTTCAAGCTAAGGCTCAAATTCTTCCATTTAAGGCTAGCATTTGGACTCAAGGTATGATTGTTTCATGCATGGATCCCTTTTCGCCATGGAGTTCCCAAATTCCATTTATTTCAAAAGGTAGAATTCTCCAATTGAGTTAGGTTTTTCTTCAATTATCATGGGTTTTTATCATTATTGATTTAAATGATTTAATTATGATCTTTTATGAATGAGTTAATGAATTACAATTCTTTTATAATTAAATCCCCTATGAACCCATGTGATCCCCATGTTTTCAAGTTATGAACTATATGTTGTGGGATTTTGATCTTCAAGGAAGAGTTTTATGAAATTGAGCATGTATTACTAGCTTTACATGATTTTATGATGAATTCCATATCTATCCCATGTTTTTTAAGAGTTGATGATTAAAATTGGTTTTGACCTCAAGGAGGTAAATTATGGACTTATGCATTGTTTTATGAAATCTATGAGAATATTTTAAGGATGCTTTGAGAGTAAAGTACCAATGATGATATTGTGTTGTGAAAGGATATTCTCACTAAAGAACAAACTAGCATGATGTGAAAGGTTTTCTCACATAGAAAGGATTCTTAGGTTGAAAGGCTTTCTCACCTAATTGAATCAAACACAAGGAGCTATCTTAATGAAACTAGCTTGAATCGGTTGTCCAAGGGAGACTTTTAATGAGTAATAAAGTCAAGTAAGAAACGACTATTCTGTGGGAATTTATGCTTAGGACCGAGTGGATATTGATAGTCACATGGAAGCTCTCCCGTAGTAGAGTCTAGGTTTCCAAAGTAATTAATCTCATGATATGGATGCTCCCCCGTTATTAGAGGTGGGGTTTCAAGTAGCAACCTCCATATCCCATAACTATGTGCCCACATAGGTCGATTAGCTAGTGGATCCACTTAAGCTAGAAGTTTAAGGTTCTACCTTCTGCAACTAGACACCTCTTTTTGGTGTTGGGTAGACACATGATTCCATGTTATAGCTCACATGGTCTCGTGTAGGTTAAGGCTAATTTCCCACAAGTAATAATGAACTTACTTCAAGAAGTACCGCATATGAGTTCGAAGCCTTTAAAGAAAAAGTTAGCTTGCATTAACCATGATTTATGACTTATGCATGGTTTATAACTCACTTTTTATCTTTTATCTTGGTAAATTGTATGTTATGAAATAAAATATCCATTTTAGCATGATATGAATGTTCTATGCATGACTATCATATTAGGTATTGTTTTGTACTAACACATACTCTTGCCTATATTTTCCTCAAATGTACGGTCTGATATTCATGGTTCTCGGTTTCGTGGCTAATGGTGATTTGATTGATTGTCAAGCAACAAGAAAAATTACATTTTCCCACAAAAAAATTTGTTGCCATATATTCGATATTGTTGCCAAAAGTAGCTTTTGCAACAATAAAAAGTTGTTGCATGTCGTTGTAGTAAATGCTGATGGGAAAAGTTTTTGCAACAACGAAATATATTGTTGCCAAACACTGACTAGCGCAACAAAAAAATTGTTGCCTTACATTCGTAGAGTTGTGGCTAATAAATATTTTCGCAAGAAAATCCAATGTTGCCACAAATTAGTATTTTTACCAACAATATTAATTGTTGCAAAACTTAGCCAAAAATTAGTTAGTAATCTATTAGAAAAACATTGGCAACAAGGTTTTTTATTGCAAAAAGTCAAAAACAATCTATACACTTTTAGATACAATTAGTGAGTAGCCGCTACATAAACAATACACATTTCTTGAAAAAAATGTACACAATTACTTAAATTAAAAATTATATAAATTTGTAAAAGTCAATGCATAAGATTAATAATCCGGATGTTTACTACTTTAAAAAAATAAAATACATGTAAAAATAATAATATAAGCAAGGTTATTATGTTCTAATCCTACTAAAATGAAAAAATCTTCTTCCAACAGTACATGTTTTGCAACAGTGTTGAATTATGCATATTTATGCTTCAAATAAAATATAAATATAATTATATTTTAATAAATAAGGTATAAATTACACAAATATAAATCAAATTTAACAATTAATCTTGATAGAGAATTTCATTTAAACTAGTTGAATTGTAACATCGTTGAAAAATGTAGCAGAAAGGTTACTTTGTTATATATAGTACAAATAAACAACATAATTTTTTGTATAAATAAAGAATATGAGAACGAGGAAGAAGGAGAGATATACAATGATAGGGAAAAATAAATAACTTAAGTCTCATGTGAGTTCTGTATTCTTTGGTAGAGTATCCCAATTCGGAAAGCTAAGTATTTTGTATATGTTGAATTTTTCATTTGAAGAACTGTCGTACAAAATCTAGGTATACCTTTCCCACAAAGAAGTTAAGTATTCTTGGTGCCAACTTTATATCCAGAAGATATATTATTAAAAAAATTCTTCTTCTATAAAATCATCAAATGCTGAAAGATCTCAATTTGATCCAATCAATTACTTTTGACATGCAAGTTTATTTTACTAATACTACGAAGGTTGCAAAGATACGTGTCACCAGATACTCAAATTAGTGTGATGATTCATTGTCCTAAGATATTTCTATATATGAAGACAATGATCAATACTGTAGATTAAAAAAAGAAATTCAAAGTTAAACCTGTAGCATGGTTAGATAGAGACTGTCGCAATGCAACTTCTAGAAGTCGAGACGCATCCACTACATCTTTTTTCTCCACCTGCACATGAAGTGGCAATAGCGTCTTCATGAGGCAAAGTCCAAAACAAAAAAGGACAAGCACTACGAAATATATGTCAACATTTTCTTAAAAACGAATCAGAGCAAGACCTTCACCTAGGCTTATTAAACTCTAGCTGTTTTGTTGTGGGTGTAATCACTTATAAAAGATTACATATCAAATACCAGGTAGTAGTACTTAGTTATGGGAATTAGTTGCAGAGTGCAATATAATAATCTGCACAGTATATTTCGGAATAAAAATACGACAAAAATAACTTATAACTGCATTGATTCAAAAATAAACTTTTTTGAAGATGCTTCATCAGATAATTGTGGATGTATATGTTTTCGAGCATATATAGCTCAAGTGTGAAGCTAATGTTTGAAGGTCAATTACTTCTTGCTCAGAGTTCTGCAGAGATGGAAAATTAAGTTAAACCACTAATACTCTTTACCAAGCTACTCAATAGGAAAGTTAAAGGAAACAGATCAACCAACCTCAGGATTCTCAAAGTGTAAAGTAACTATGTGTTTTGTAAAGTGCCTATCGGTCTGCTCATCTGCTTTGTCTAGAATTAATTATGTGAAATCAAATCTAAAAAATGTACAAAAATTAGTCAAAGATGCCACCAGTTCAAGCACCAAGTGGTTGAAATCCAATTCTGGATGTAGATCAACAACCAACAACATTATGCTAGAAGAAACATATGAGACATCAAACGACTGCATTTAGAAGTGTTTGCACAAATATACCTAGACAACAGGGTTGGTGGAAGGTGTATATTATCAATGATATATAATCAGGGATTGTAAGGGGAGCCAATTGAATTCGCACATGCTAATACTGAAATCCTAGCATTGAGCGAAGCGATAATTCCATCCTTTGCAATTGAAACAGTTTTTTGCTCCATCACCTAAAGAGAAATTAGCGAAAAAGATGAATAAAAAGTATTTTAACTTGCTATGATGACATATACTGTTATTTTGATCATCTAAATCAAAATATGCATAAATGTTTAGGAAGAAATAGGAGCTTGGAGTGTCACTTCATGTAACATACTCCTGGCACTGTCAAACAATTTGTTGAACTCACCGATACAGCAGATGCCTCTGTCACTCAGGACCAGGGTGCCTCTCTCTAGAACCTGTGAAGTAAATTTCTGAATCGAATTTTGGCAGCTGCAAAAAATGTTTCCATAAGTCCAATCAAAAGAGAAATAAGAAGTTATCATACATTTTCACCAGTCTCGCATGTGTGTAATATGCTTCAAAAGTTATACATTTTTGGATGATCCGACATTGGTGCGGTAACATTTTGGGAGGGTCCGAGCAACATAAAAGCATTATGTTCTCTCGTGGTTTCACTTTAAGAAAAATAAGATAAGTGATTTTACCAAATAATTTAAAATTTGTGTGGCCATTTTGAAACAGTTATCCAAAAAAGACTACAAGAACATACTTATAACAGTGTACATAACTAGCTAAGGCAAGTAAACACTGTAGCAACCATGAAGCATACACTTGATGCTTGCTCGCAGAAAATTTGGAACCACAACTACCATGTATTCAGAATGTGTAATAGATAATAAATTAAGTTTTTCTCTTGTGCAATATACAAAGCAAACATAGGATAACAAATGCTAACAAAAATTTACAGCATCTAATTTACTATGTTATTTCTACAACAATTAAACAATCACAAGAATTTGGAGTGGGGAATCAAAGCTCTAAACTTTTAATGCCTAATAGCATTGAAAAAAAAATTACAACCATCTTTCATACTAAAATGTTCAACATAAAAACAAGTATGTAAGTTTCTTTGTAGAAAGAAAGGAGCACTTACCAACCAAATAAAGTTAAGAACTATCAGATGTAATGTTAAGCGCAACTGTAGAGACAACGAAACAATTATCAATTCATTAAAGTACAAAGATGAAGTGAACAAAGGAGGAACCAAATTTAAAAATAAAAAATAAAAGGGTGAGGGAGATTGAGAAACTAGTTTTATAATTAATTTATTAGAAGACAAAATTGTAATCGAATCACCAACCACTACTAAAAAAACAGCGTTTGGAGACGGATATTAGCGACGAACGCTATTCCGTCACTATATAACGACGGATTTGCAACGGAATTACCATTTTGTTACAAATTGACAAATAATTTTTTGAGTAATAATATAGCGACAGATTGTCAACTGAATATTTATTGTGTCGCTAAATATCAGCGTGAAATTTTGGCGCCTAATATTTTCTACGGATTTAGTAACAAAGTATGGGTGACAAAATTAATAAATATTGGACGATGAAATTAGTGACGGAAAAAATGTTGCTAAACTTTTTATATATTTTTATAAAATTTATATTTCATAGTGATGAAAATATCCGTCATTATATTTTTTTCTAAATAAATATATTAATTTGAAAACGACGGATGTTAGACTCCGTTAGTAAAATTGTTGCAAAATATTTTTAAAGTCATATATTCTAGGGTACAAATTCATTTGCCCATTTTCAAGCTCCCACTCCAAAGAAGCCTCTCTCAAGCTCCATCTCCATTGAAACTTTCCAAGTTTCGCTGCAAGCTCCGTTGAAAGCTTTTCATGTCTCGCTGCAAGCTCCATTTAAGCTTTCCAAGTCTCCACTGCTAGCTTTCCAAGTCTCCACTGTAAGCTCAATCTCCCATCCCGATTTCAATTTCATTTAGCTCTCCATATCAATAGGGCTGTGGTATTCTCAATATGGGTAGTTTAAACTTTTAATTTAGTAAAATAAGAACCACAACTAGTTTCAGCATTTGGATGTTAGATTCGCTGGATTTGGGTATCAATGACTTCACTTGAAAAAATCAGTTTTTTCAGTTCAACTTTTCTTCTGAAAATAGAGATTTTAGTGGTTTGGGTGAATGAAAATATGATATTTTAACTATTAACTCTTTCCATTTCATTTAGCTTGATTGCTTGAAGTAGGATTGGGATTTTCTCAAAATAGGGATTTTAGAAATTAAATTGTTCTGAAAATAGGATTTTTTCTAGAGATTATGTTTTTCCTAAAATGTCATGAGGTTTATAAGAGAAGGAAATTATATTAATTATATTTTCCCTAAAATGAAAGTCATAAGCAAATATTTACTCACTAAGAAACACAAAGGAATGAGAATAGTTTTGATACGACGTACCTATTGAGAGTTGCCTTGAATCTTATGAACTTTCAATCATTTCTCTGATTGAAGAAATTGAGTAATTATCTTGCTGAAGTTATCTTCCTCTGTCTGTTTTTTATCAAAAAATAAAACAAAAATCAAATCATTGTTTAATATTGTATCATTGACTGAATAATCTTAACCGTCATAGAGAGTAGCACATTTAGAAGGAAGAGTATGTTCAGCAGTAAATGATCATTTTGACTAGGGTGGCTTTTTTATCCAAACTATTGACTCAAGCTCATCTGAAACAATGTCTGCCCGCAATCTAACTTATGTTGTGAATGTCCACAATTTATAGAATATGTGAATGAACAAATTTTACAAGTCTTTTTTTTCTTATTAGAGTTGTATATATAGATGTATAGTTCTGATGATTTACTATAGTGTTGCATATTAAAGTTGTATAGAGAGAAATAACCAAGGATCATAGTTAGAAATACAGAAAATTCTATGTTTTATTTTGTCTGTATTTTTGACACATGCACACTGTACATTAGGTAAAAACCTAAAAGAATGAAGTGTTATCTAGTGCTTAAAATTACTTCTGATTGATTTTTGTATTGTGACTAAGATGGTCAACCAAAGCGGACTCTTCTTTAGATGAAGTATTTGTTATCATAAGGATGCATGTATAGATAATTGAAGAAACTTAAGTCACTATCGAGACAACTGGAGTGAGTCCTATAAATGGACTACCTATAAACTTAATGAATCCAGACAACAACTCATCCATGTCAAGTATTTAGTTTTTATTTATACTGTTATTGTTCCACGATCTTGCTAATAACCAAGGTAATTAAGTGTTAAAATGTTGTAGGCCCCTGCTATTATAACCTCATCATCAAGGCCTAGTTGATATTCACTTGAAATAAGTCTCACTCTTCATTTCTATCTCTGATTTAGCTCAAGATTTAAGTTCTGAGGTATTTTGTTTATTCAAGCTAACTATGATGAAGATTGTTGTCATTATCTTGAGACTATTCGAGTTAGAGCTTTTTTTAAGAGATAAGTGAAAAGTTTGGAGAATTCTGATTCTGTTGTTGTGGGTGTTTCTGTGATTAGTTCTTGCTGGAGAAATACATTCTAAATTTTAACTTGTTTATTGATTTTATTTGGTAGAAAAATGCATTCCGTACTTTAACATTTTCTTTGATTTTATTTTGTAAAGGAATTGTTGTATTTATGGAGGAAAGTCATGTGGTTGTCTTAAAAATTGTCTTTTTGAAATAAAGATTCTTGCCAACTGCTTGTTCAGTAGATTAAATTATTAGCCAAATCAAATCAAAGCAACTACATAGTCATCAAGAAACTCTAAAATTAAATTTATTAGCTAACTTCTTATTCAATAGAAAGTTTTTCATGTAACATGCTTCTGTTTGTTACTGATGAAATGTAGTATTGGCTTCAAATTATATTTTTGCTCTAGTTTCTCACACACTAGAAAGTGTTGTTTGTATTGTAAATTAACTATAATGCTTCAATATGTTTTATTTGTCATCAATTTTGTGAGATTAATATAGCAATTAGATAGTTTCAATAAGTCCACTGTAACAAGAATGCTTCAGTACGTTGATTTGAATTAGAATGCTTCAATTGTTCTATAAGATGAGTAAAATTAGAATGTTTCAATAATTGTAATTGTTTTGTAAGTTGATTATAATTAATAATTGCTATGATAGTTCGTAAGTTTTTTTAAGTCTACCTAGTGAAGAACTTTATAGTCATCAAGATAAATGTAGCTTTGGGAAGTGCAGAGTCTATTAAGAAGTCAGAAATTAATTCAAAAAATCATCGTGGCGTTCATGAAACTGCTGTTGGGACTCACAGTGGCGGCTCAATTTCAATTGGAGAACATCGCAGGAAACTTGTGAGTATATATATTTTACAAACTCTATAACTAACATCGTATATTGTGTGATATATATAGAATGTGATTTCTTTTGTATAGGCTATTGAAAAGGTCGAACGCCAAGTGAGTTACATCTGCACGTTCATACACATGTACATGATGGGAAATCATTTGTTGGTGAGTGTTCACGAAATTTCCATGTAAGTCTAAAACTAAGAGGTATTTCGGTTCATTCCTACTATAGTTTATGATGCAGTTTTAGTCTTATTTTAAAGTGTATATGTTGATGCTGTTTGGTATAATTCTAATGATGTTTTGAGAATTTTCGATGCAATTTTAGTCTTGTTTTGACGCGATTCTAGTGTCATTTTTGTGTGACTCTAGTGCGGTTGTTTTTGGTGCAATTATAGTTCTGTTTAGAGAGAAACTACAGCTACTGTTTTGGTGTAATTCGAATATTGTTGATTTGAGGCTTTTCCGGTGCAATTTTGGTGTTGTTTTGGTCAAGCTAGTAGTGTCCTACCATCATGAATATTACTGTTGTTAGTGTCGTCAAGCTAGTAAGTGTCCTGCCATACGCCTATTGGTGGATTGAAACTTGCTTGATAAGTTGTTGTTGCAATTAGAATGGCTATCACCAGAATAATGTCTCTTACTTTTTCTGTACAATCTTTGGTTTTATTATACTTTGAGAAATTGTGTAGCTTCTTAACATTAGATCGAGGTTGGTCCCTTGTTTTCACTCGTGGATTGTTCATTTGATGGATGTTGAACTGGAACAACCAACACTTGCAAGTTTTTAGCAGATAAAGCACTAGATGCTCTTAGAATTTCTCAATATCTCTCTCTCCACATTCCTCTAATAGTACCTCCGAAGGTGTAAGGCCTTTCTTGTTCAAAGATACTTGCCTCGTATTGCTTAGTTGAGACAACAAGATGCAAACCAGTGTTTCCTTGTATATCATTCTTGTTTAAAAGATCCTACTGTTAAAATACTTTAGGTTGTCAAGTAATAACTTGAATGCTTCAAACTGATGATTCTTGAGAGCTAAATTAAGGCAAGTTTTGCCACGAGCAGTCACTTCTTCTTCTTAGTCTGGCGAAGTCACAAGAAACTCCTTCATGACATATTCTCTGCCTTTGATTACTGCATAGTAATACCTCAGAATCATGAATAGGGACCAATAACTACATAACATTCTTCTTATTTGAGTTTTGATAGATAACTTTACATTTTTTGCATCTAGAAGAAATGAATGACCTTTAAATTATAGCTTCTGTTGTTTTGTAGTTGTGCATCTTATTGCAGTATTCAAAAGTTCACAGCTGCATCTAAAGTTTTCTCATTTTGATATGTACACTGACTGAGCTTATTCACTTCGTATTTCATAGAGTTATAGAAAGGTAATGAAAAAGAGACAGATGATATGTGTGTTTATGGTATCTGATGTTGTAGAAGTAGGATGTCATTTTTGTTTTTTATCGATCTCCCTGTAATGATTTCCAACAATTTAACTCTGAAGTCATCCACATCCAACTTCTCTTCATATTTTCCCAGTTTTTTTGCTAAATATACCGTATTGCAAAAGTTTAAAATTATAGATGGAGACTCTGTAAGTGTGTTACAATTTTGATGTTGTTTGATTGAATGTTGGTAGCTTTTATGGTTGAAGTTTTACTTGTCCTTCAAAGGTTGGTTATGGTTTATGGTCGAAGATATGGTAAAAGAAGAATGACATGAACTTTTATAAGTTGCTAGATTATTATATGCACATGCAAATCAGATAGCCCATCTTGCTGAAAAATACAGTTCTTTCATGGATAAACAAAGGACATGCCCATTAAGCTTAAAAACATGTGTATTTTTCTTTATTTTCCTTCAAATTTGTTTTGTTCCCTGTCTTTCATAATTTCTCATTTTCTCTACTTATTATAGGAAAAATATGAAGAAATATTATGGGAGTTGTATCCCTCAATTGCAAGTGACGATCATATCTCTTAGTCTCCCACAACTTTAGGTTTTGCTAATGTCATATCTTTTGGAACTACAAACTGCATAGTAACATTTTGATAAACGTAGGTTAATTTAAGAGTACTTGATGGTTTAATTTGGATTTTGGAATTTTCTATATGTATTATAAATCATCTATGAGTATTATATTATATGAATGTTTGTTAATTTTGGAGTATTTCGTAATTTTTAATTTGTTTTATTTGAGCAATGCATACTTAGCGACTATTTGGTCGTTGCTATGAAAATAATGTTGGCGACGGATCAACGACGAATTATTAATGGCCTAATTTGTTGCAACAGAATATGTTGTGACGAAATTTCCATCACAAATTTATCCAAAATGACGAAATGAATTATGAAATTAGCAACAAAACTATATCAATACAATGAAGAATAAGTTCATCACTAACTCTGGCGACGGAAATGTTTCGTCACTATGACGTCGCTAAACTTGTGACAGAACTCATTTTTTCGTCATATAATTATGAAATTAGCAACAAAACTATGTAAATATAATAACGACTAAGTCTGTCGCTAACATGTGGCGACGGAAATATTTCGTCACTATAACGTCGCAAAACTTGTGACGAAACTCACTTTTCGTCACTAAGAGTTTACTAACGAGTGACATAGCAACAATCAATAATTTGTTGTGAACATCGGTAAACACTATTTTTTTGCAGTGAACGTACTGGAAATCAAAAACATAAATAATTTGAACCATCAAGTAACTTGTTATTTCTAGTACGTTGACGGAGCCACTATAGCTTTATGAACCCCTTCGACGGAAAATTATATTATTAGGTTTTATGATTAAAATATTTTTTTTAGGTATATATAGTAGATGTTGAACCCCCTTCGACTATTGTTTTTGTCTATTTCTTCAGATTTTAAAACCTCTTATCGAAAATTCTTGCTCCGCATCTACGTTGCATAATGTGCAACTGTTTGATGATGAATCAATCGAGCAAACTTCGTTGATTGGCGGCTCCTGTTGTAGGTGGTTTCCAACACTACTACGCTCGACAACAACACCAAAAACAAAAGAGGCCACCAATGAACTATGAAAAATAACTTTTCTATGCTCTAGGCAATGTACTGAATTGTTCTATCCTCTTAAAGCCTAATGTGACGTCCCGCCACGATTCTAGCCCAATTCCGCATCCGGAAAAGGGTAGAATGCTCTAGAGTTGTGTGGAGAACTCTAGAACATTCTAGAATTCTCAAGAAGGCTAGAGAGGGTCCCGGAATAGTGTTGAATCCTCTAGAAGAGGGACCAAAAGTGTAAATATTAGGGACTTGTAAAGTAAATACTAATTGTACTTTAGTCCCTAGGAAGTATTATAAATAGGGGGTGCCTCTCATTTGCAAAGGCATCAAGCAAAGTGTAAGCATTCTCCAAGCAATACACTAAGCCTTCTTCAAAGTTATCTTCTTTGTTCTTTCTAAGTTCTTTTTCAAGCATTCTCTTAGCGGTCTTAGTATAAAGGGATTACTTGAGCTTACAAGATCATGAAAGATTCGTGAGTAAGTTGTCAAGTGCCGCACAGAGTCTTAGTAAATACTCTAAGTCCATGAGAATGTGGTATCAGAGCAGGCTTGATACTAAGGGAATGGCTACCGAAGGATACGTGAACGCCGCCAGCACCACCAACATCTGCCTGGATGGCGGTAAGAAGATCCGAAAGGGGAAGAAACAACAAAAGGGTAACGAGGAGATGCTGCCCGAACCTAGCGAGGCACTAACATCTAATCCACCTTCGACTGCCGGGTTAAGTGACGACGAGTTGTCCGAGGAGTCTATAGACGTTACTGCCGGAGAAGAATGGGTCGCAAGGGTGGAGACGGCAAGACAGGACGTATAGATATTAGGCCGGCGCATGAACGTGGCAGATGGAAAATTCAAGACCTTTGAGGAATTCACCCTTGAGGAGACCGACAACATCCGTAAGGAGTTGGAAGATCGCCAGCGGGCCGAGTTCGAGATGAAGGAGGCCATCACTTCCTTGGAGTGCCGGCTTACGGATGCGCTTAGCATGATTGAGGCGCTGAATGCCGAGATGAAAACACTCAAGGAAGGCGTGGAGGTTGGAGGATCAGCATCACCTGATCGTGATAGGGAGGCCAGGGTCGAGGATCCCAAGCCACCAATATTCAAAGGCGTCCGCGACGCTCAAGAGGTGGAAAACTTTCTATGGCACTTGGAGAATTACTTCAAGTGTAGTCGGGTGAGAAACGACGAGAACAAGATCAACACTGCCGTGTTGTACTTGTCCGAGATGGCTATGCTATGGTGGAGGCGCAAAGAGACCGAGATTGGGAAGGGGACGTGCACTATCAACACGTGGGAACAATTCCGTGAAGAATTCAAGAAAGCCTTTATCCCCAATAATGTCGTGTCTGAGGTCAAGCGCAAATTCAGGGAATTGAAGCAAACGGGAAGCATTTGGGTATACGTGAGGGAGTTCACAACTCTAACGCTTCAAATTCCCACCCTCACAGACGAGGACATGCTGTTCCACTTCATGGACGGACTGCAGAGTTGGGCCAAGACGGAGCTGGAGCGGCGACAAGTCAAGACCATAGACGAAGCCATCACACAAGCCGAGTCCTTAACGGACTTCAAACAGGAACGGCATGACAAAGGGAAGGGTAAGGATACAAGGAGTAGTCATGCCAAAGGTGGGGGAGACCGTGGCCGGAGAAGGGAGCAGCAGGCACACCCTAAGCAACACGACCCCCACAAGCCAGACAACAAGCGGTTCTCGCGCCAGAATTACACAGACAAGCGGGCGCAGATCGGCAGAGGAGATGGGTGCTACATATATGGCGGACCACACGGCTATGCCAGGTGCCCTGAAATGAAGAACCTTGGTGCCATCCTACGCGAATGGAAGGAGAAGGATGCATAAGATCAAGGGCATGACTCGGGCACGACGCAGTTGGGCATGGTTGGATTGTGCGGTGCGATATCCAAGCAGACCCAGAAGCCAGGAGATTTCAACACGCAGTATGTAGACATCTCCATAAATGGAAGACCAGCTAGTGCCATGGTAGACTCCGGGGCAGAAGCCAACATCATGACCAAGTCAGCAGCAAAGAGGTTAGGGCTGAACTACGTACCAAGCAACAACTGCCTCAAAACTGTCAACGCCCCACCGACTCCCATGTGCGGAGTCGCCCAAGGAGTAAGCATCACGTTGGGGAGATGGCAAGGAAAGACAAGCTTTACTGTCGCTCCTCTAGATATATTCGATATCATTCTCGAACAAGAGTTCTTCCAGCGTTGCCACACGATGATCGACCCCTACCTCACGCAACTCATGGTCATGGAGCAGGAAGGGTCATGTATGGTACCTTTAGTTAAGGTGCCAAGGAGGGAAGGACTCGCCCACTTATCGGCCATGCAGATTGAGAAGGGACTAAAGAAAGAAGAGCCGACATTCCTAGCTACCATTGCAAGTTCAGGAGGAGACAATGGTACTATAAAGTCCTTGCCACCGCTCGTAGAGAAGGTCCTTGAGGAGAACGAGGACGTGATGCCGGACGAGCTGCCGAAGACTCTACCTCCGAGGCGCGAGGTAGATCACAAGATAGAGTTGGAGGTCGGAGCCAAGCCACCCGCACATGCACCTTACCGTATGGTTCCACCCGAGTTAGAGGAGCTAAGGAAGCAGTTGAAGGAGCTCCTCGAGGCCGGTCACATCCGTCCATCCAAGGCACCTTATGGCGCGCCAGTACTATTCCAGAAAAAGAAAGACAGGTCGTTGCGCTTATGCATCGACTATCGGGCGCTCAATAAGGTCACGATCAAAAATAAATATCTTATCCCGCTGATTGCAGACTTATTCGATAGACTTGGGCAGGCCAAGTAATTCACCAAGATGGATCTCCGGAAAGGCTACTACCAAGTGCGCATCGCAGAGGGGGATGAGCCAAAGACAGCGTGCGTGACTCGATATGGAGTATACGAGTGGTTGGTGATGCCGTTTGGCTTAACCAACGCACCGGCCACCTTTTGCACACTGATGAACGAAATTCTCCATCCTTACTTAGATCAGTTCGTGGTGGTGTACTTGGATTACATAGTCATATATAGCAACACCTTGGAGGAACACGTGGAGCACCTGAGGAAAGTCTTCCAAGTCTTACGGGAGAACCAGCTCTACGTCAAGCGGGACAAGTGCTAGTTTTCCCAGTCCGAGGTGCACTTCTTGGGCCATGTTATCATCCAGGGCAGACTCCGGATGGACGAGGCGAAGATTAGGGCAATCCAAGAGTGGGAGGCGCCCACGAAGGCGACCGAGCTACAATCATTTCTTGGGCTTGCGAATTATTATCGCAGGTTCATCAGTGGTTACTCTGCTAAAGCCGCTCCACTGACCGAGTTGTTGAAGAATAATAAACCGTGGGTTTGGAGCGAGGAGTGCCAAAGAGCGTTCGAAGGTCTCAAGGCCGCAGTGACAGAAGAACCAGTCTTGATGCTGCCCGACTTCTCAAAGACCTTCGAATTACATACAGATGCCTCAGATTTTGGGGGAGTCTTAATGCAAGATAGACACCCAATAGCATTCGAAAGCCGCAAACTAAATGAGGTCGAATGACGGTACACCGTGCAGGAAAAAGAGATGACGGCCATTGTACATTGCCTACGCACATGGAGACACTACTTGATAGGCTCCAAATTCGTGGTCAAGACCGACAATGTTGCCACTAGATACTTCCAATTACAAAAGAAGATCACCCCGAAACAAGCTAGATGGCAAGACTTTTTGGCAGAATTTGACTACGTCCTGGAGTATAAGCCGGGAAGGGGCAATGTCGTGGCCGAAGCACTTAGTAGGAAGGCCGAGCTTGCTGCCATCACTACAGCTCACTGTGACATTCAAGATGCGATCAAGGATGGCATGCAACACGATCCAGAGGCCAAGAAGATAATGGAGTTGGCTACCCAAGGCAAAACCAGGCGCTTTTGGATTGAAAACGGCTTCTTGCTCACTACGGGTCAAAGGGTCTATGTACCTAAGTTCGGGTCTATCAGGCGGCGCATCATAAAGGAAAGCCACGACACACCGTGGGCTGGACATCTGGGGCAGCGACGTACGAGGGCGCTGATTGAGGCTATTTACTTCTGGCCACGCATGCGGGACGACATCGAGTGTTATGTCCAGACTTGTCTTGTGTACCAACAAGACAAGGTGGAGCAAAGGCAACCGGGAGGGTTAATAGAGCCAATCCCCGTAGCAGAACGCCCATGGGAGAGTGTGACCATGGACTTCATCACCTCCTTGCCGAAGTCCGACGGGTTTGGTACTATCATGGTCGTGGTGGACAGGTTCTTAAAGTATGCTACTTTCATGCCTGCCACAGCCGGTTGTACCGCCAAAGAGGCCGCTCGATTGTTCTTTAAGAACGTGGTGAAATATTGGGGGTTGCCGAGACATATTATTAGCGACCGAGACCCCCGCTTTACTGGGAACTTTTGGAAAGAGTTGTTCGAAGTACTTGGAACGAAGCTTCACTTCTCCACAAGTTTCCACCCGCAGACCGACCGCCAGACAGAACGCATCAACGCTCTACTGGAGTGCTATCTGAGGCAGTATGTTAGTGCGCATCAGAAAGATTGGGCCAGACTCCTAGACATGGCGCAATTTTCCTATAATCTACAGAAGAGTGAGTCCACTGGGCGCACGTCATTTGAGTTGGCAACAGGCCAACAACCCCAAACTCCGCATTCATTGCCAACTGCTTTCGAGGGAAAGAGTTTGGGTGCCTACCATCTTGCCAAAGGATGGGAAGAGCAGCTTGACACCGCCAAATCCTACTTGGACAAAGCGGCCTAAAGGATGAAAAAGTTTGCTGACCGCAAGCGTCGTCCCACGGACTATAAAGAAGGCGACATGGTCTTGGTAAAATTCAATCCAAGACAATTCAAGGCACTAAGAGGCGTTCATCAAAACTTAGTGCATAAATATGAGGGTCCATTCAAGATCATTGCCAAAGTGGGCAGCATCTCATACAAGTTGGAGTTACCTCCACACTTCAAGATCCACCCGGTATTTCATGCGAGCGTCCTCAAGCCATGCTATGAGGAAAAGGAAGATCCTAATCGGAACCGATCGGAACGGGCTCCCATTACTATCACTGCCTCGCACGACCGAGAGATTCAAGCTATCATAGATTATCAAGCCAATCGGAAGCGAGGTCAACAAGCCAGCGCCATGTTCGTAGTGCATTGGAAGGGACAAACTCCAGAAGAGGCCACCTGGGAGAAATATGAAGATTTGTGGCAATTCAAGGACAAAGTCCAGGAGTTTTTGCAGCAATGCGCCGCGGTCGTCGCATCATCAGGTGGGGGAGCGTGTGATGTCCCGCCACGATTTTAGCCCAATTTCGCGTCCGGAAAAGGGTAGAATGCTCTAGAGTTGTGTGGAGAACTCTAGAACATTCTAGAATTCTCAAGAAGGCTAGAGAGGGTCCCGGAATAGTGTAGAATCCTCTAGAAGAGGGACCAAAAGTGCAAATATTAGGGACTTGTAAAGTAAATACTAATTGTACTTTAGTCCCTAGGAAGTAGTATAAATAGGGGGTGCCTCTCATTTGCAAAGGCATCAAGCAAAGTGTAAGCATTCTCCAAGCAATACACTAAGCCTTCTTCAAAGTTCTCTTCTTTGTTCTTTCTAAGATCTTTTTCAAGCATTCTCTTAGCGGTCTTAGTATAAAGGGCTTACTTGAGCTTACAAGATCGTGAAAGATTCGTGAGTAAGTTCTCAAGTGCCGCACGGAGTCTTAGTAAATAATCTATGTCCGTGACACTAAGTAGTAAACAAAGAGAACTAGAAACATGACTATCAAGTAAATGGAAACAAAAGTATTAAGTAAATTGTAATTTTATAATTCTAGGGGAAACAATATAATTGTACTTTTAACATTACAATAAGTCAATATCCAAAAAAAAATAAAAAATAGATCCAACTAGAATCCTAACCATCACCTTTCCCCACATTATAATTTTACAAAGTTTAATTTTAAGAAAACAAACTATTTATCTTATAGTCCATTGTAGTTCCTATAGCCATATACAAATATTAATCCGCAGACATCTAAACTAAAGAAATCAGAAAACACCCCAACATTCATTTACACCTGAACACGAAAATTCACATAGCAAATTACCAACATTAATATGCAAGCGATAAATCACAGAAAATTGGCAACAACAAAAAAGAAAAAATGATATGAAATGAAAGGCATGAAAGAATTATTTGCTCACATGGGTCAATTTTCTCAGATTTATTTTCCAGATTAATTTAAGCTCCTTCATTCATGTATCTAAAAAGTTCAATGAAAAAGAAATTAATCCAAGGTGTTTATCAGAAACAATTGAAATTATAGTGCAATGAACTTTATCAATTGGAGCCCTAACCTTCGCATTAACAAAACTGACTTGTTCAAAACTCTAGTTGGCATTTTGATAAAATTGGGAAGGAGATGCGACAAGAGAAACCTAAGACAAATGAAAATAAAAGGAAAAACAGAGTAAAAAGGGGAAGAAGAATGAGGGAAAGTTTCCCCGCTTCTGCTTTGACAAAAATTTCTGAAAGTGGTCAGTTATTTTATTATTATTAGATAAAAAAAATATACTGTATAAAGTTGTGACGAAGTATAAGAATTTTAGTAACAACAAAAAAATACTACTGTTGCTGATATATTTATATTTAAATTATTTTATTAACTCATAATATATGGCAACAAGACTAAAAGGTTTTGACAACAATAAAGAGTTCGTTGTAAAAAGTTTCATCATGTGCCAACAATAAATTTGAATTGATTGAACTAAGTCTTCTAAAAGAACGTGCTACTTAGGGTAGGTAGTGGTATGGGACACTATCCTACTCATTGCACTAAGTAGGACCTTCCGAAAGGGAAGACTTGGTGCCAAACCTTCTAAAAGAGTGTACTACTTAGGGTAGGTGGTGGTATGTGACGCTGTCCTACTCATTGCACTAAGTAGGCATTCCGAAAGGGAAGTCTTTAGTGTTTTGTTGGGTGTTCTTTTAATGTCTTGTGATTGAGTGGTGACTTGTTCTCCCGATGCGGGTAAGTCGAACGGGGTAGTCTTGAGGATCGCTTGGGTGTGCATTGAAGGAAGTGTTTAGACGTTTTCTTCATGTCTTACCTTGGAGAATCTTAGGGTTACCCTTAGGTAGGGAAACTCATACGGAAATGACTTCACTTCCTCATTGACAATACCTTGGAAGTTCACCATTGTTGGAGTCTTTAGTTTACTATAAAGGTTTGAAACTTACTATAATGTCTTAAAAATGGTTCACAATAATTTTAAAGAATAGCTCACTGTAAGTATATCTTTTTGGTTATTTTGTTGTAACGTGCTCAAATCCTTGGGAATCCATTAGGAGCGCTAGTGGTAGTGGTAGTATGAGATGCTACTCTCACATTGCACTTAGTGTGACATAAGAGTCCTATTAGAGAAAAGTACTGATGTGGAGTCCGTATGCATGCTTAGTTCACTGTAAATTTTGGTGTAACATTCTGGAAAATTACATGTCTAGTGAAGAGCCCAACAGGTCTTTAAGAATGTCTATTGGGGGTACTAGGCATCCCAATGCCCAATATTGAGAAATATTGAGCATAGTATAGAAAATTGGCTAAGGAGTATTAGCCAATTTCTATATAATACCCAAATAAACAAAATATTGGGCATATTAGAAAATATTGGCTTAAAGGGTGTTAGCCAATTCTCTAACATTAATGAGCTTGTTTAAGAAATGTACCTGCAATGAAGACCCTAAGCTAAAAATATTTATTCACAACTTAGCACTTTAGATACGAGGCATCCAAGTGTCAAGCCTAGATACCATAGCACATGACCATTTAAAATGATCATGTAAATTAAGCAGTGCCCAAGGGCATTGTAAGGATCCTTGGGACAATAAGTAAATATTCCAAATAGGACATCAAGAATAGTTAGTTAGGAAAGTACAACCAACCCATGTTCAAGCACATGGGCAAGTGGGAATCGGCCAAAGGAAGGGGACCACCCTAACAAAATTTGGTTAGGGTAGTTAAGGGGCAGCATGTATGGACGGGTCCCTCCATGTGGGGCCTAACTTCCTAACCAACTCTAGGTCCTAACTAACTGTCCTAACCAGCTAAATAACCTAGGACTAACCGTAAAGGACCCACTAGTGCACCCGACAATCTAGGACTAAATCGGGTAGACACTAACCTAGTACTAGTTAAAGAGACAACCTAGTACCTAACCTAGGATGGTCCAAAAGGTTAGTTATGGTCCTAACAACTTAGGAGTACTTTAGTAATTCCCATAGGTTACCTAATAAATTAATTTAGCAACTTAATTAATTAATTTAAAAGGGCTAAAACCGAAACTACAAAGGAAATTTCCAGATTTCGGTTAAGACAAGAAAGGGACAACCTAGTACCTAACCTAGGATGGTCCAAATGATCGGTTATGGTCCTAACAACTTAAGGGTACTTTAGTAATTATCTTAGGTAACCTAATTAATTAAATTAGCTATTTAATTAATTAGTTTAAATGGTCAAAACAAAACCCTTACACTAACCTACTATAATTCAAGAAACATCCTAGTACTTAACCTAGGATTGTCCTAAAGGATTGATTATGATTCCAATGACTTAGGGGTACTTTAGTACTTACCCTAGGTCCCTAAATTAATTAAATTGAGGATTTAATTAATTTATATAAATTCAAAATATTGACCGAAACCATAGTCAACACCAATTTCCAGATTTTCGGCCAAGTCAACATTCTCCTATGTTTAGTTAACTTAGGAGGGGCGTTTTGGTAATAAAGTAATTAGTTTATTAAATTAACTTATAAAACCTTAGTTGAATGTGTCAATATCAGTTCGTAAGACTTATACTCACGTTAAAACACTAAGACTTTCACAGAACGCAAAAGCAGTAATCAAGAACGCTAAAACGGGAAAAAGTTCATCGATCTCTAGGGAGAATTCAAGGTAGCTTCAAGGACTCGTTCAAAGTGGTCTTAGTAGATTAAGTTCTAATCAAGGTATGGGTTTCTCTCCTGGAATTCTTTCTCCAAGAGTATTTTCCTTCGAACGATTCACAAGATCTTGAAAACTAGGTTTGTTCCCGTCGTTCTTGTCGAACTTCCCTTCCCAAGTATCCTTTTACGGTTCAATGTTGAATATGTTAGAGATCATGTTGTTGGCATGTGGTGCTAGCTGATATTAACGTGTATTGTTCTTGAATGATGAATGTCGCATGAACCTATGAACTTAAAATCGTATGAAGCTAATGTTTACAACGTGACTTAAGAACCGATCATATGTTAGTTACGTCCGTAAATGTCAAGTGTTGATGTGTATGTGTCCGAATGTTGACTTGCTGTTTTGTAATGTTATGAAGATGCTAAAGTCATCAAATGTTAATATGATGCTGTCAAATATGTCTTAAAAACGTTACCCTAAAGTGAAGGACTAAGATTGGTTAAGAGAATGATACTATGTTAAGATGTGTTCAAAAATGTTATGTATGAAGATGATTATGGTCTTGTCACGACCCGAAAGCACCCCCTAGAAGTTAGGGAAAACCTTCAAATCGTGACCGGCGTACTTGACCCCTTTGGGGTCTCGTACAAGCTCTCTAACTCGCATTCATAACATAAAGCATGAAAAGTAGTGCGGAATTAAAACTTTTCACGATAATAATAAATAAAGGAGTCTTTTCATAAATACTAGGAAACCTTATCGTCACAAGGCAACTTAAAGACACAACTTAGAACCTTAGGGACACGCCCCTTTACAATAGAATAAATACATTTTTAAGTCTTAATAAGGAAACTAAGAAACATAAAAACTATGTCCTCGAATATATGAGGACATACCCAAGTCTTGAGAGATAGAATTCCCAAGCTTCAACTTCGATCCTCCAAAGGCTTCCAACCTATACTCATAAGGTATAAAAAGTATGGGGTTAGTACAACAATGTACTAAGTATGGCATATGCAAAAACATGCAAAAAGGGACATTTTAGTAAAGATAGCTTTTTATGCAATTCAAATATAACCTTCATGAATCTAGAAGCAAACCCACATAAGAATCAACGATTTAACACTTTATGGCTATCTTACCAAACTTAAAGTAAACAAAAGGAACATTCCAATTAACTTTGCTAAACTTGCAATAAAATTGAATAAAGCATCATAGTGAACATTTTAAATTCTTACCATGAAGACCTTACAGTGAAAGGCACGGTCCAAGTCATATGAACCCTTTTTCTTTGAAGTTTCCCTAACCCAAGGTTATTCTAAGACTCCCTAAGGTGAGCCAAGAAGGGACTCTCATTACACCTCCCTTCAAAGCACACCAAAGCGACCCTTAAAACTACCTAATCTTAGGCTTACTTCGTTAGAAATCAAATCCACGCCCTTGGCTAACATATGCAAAACACTCATGGAAATATATGTCATACCAAGTGCAATGTGAGAGTAGCATCCCATACTACCACTCCCACTTAGTACTCCTAATGGATTCCATTTACTCAAGTACTCCACAATAATCCTCCATAACACTACACCATAGTACTCATTCACACGGATTTCATGAAGGTACTCTTCTCCCATAGTAGGTATAGGTCACACCGAGTGCAATGTGAGAATAGCATCCCATACTACTACTCCCACACAATGCTCCTACTTGGTAACTAATGTGGATTGAGCACTTCACGACATACATACACAATTTCAACAATACACAAGATAATTAGTTTCAAATCAATTCTTTTGTGGGAGTTAGCTTAACCGACAAAGACCATGAGAGCTAGACATGGAATCCCGATATTAACCCCTATCGGATAAGGGATCCTTACTTACCTAGAGTAAGGTCATGCTTCTTAGCGTTTTCATGGCTTTTTTTCCAATAGCTACACCTATGCGGGCACATAGTTAAGGGATAAGGAGATTGCTACTAAGTAACTCACTCTCTACTAACGAGGAGTACTCATCTCAAGAGGTACTTTTGAGTACAACATCTCTACTAACGAAGTGCAATCCACCTCCCCTTCATATCCTCTCGGTGCTAGGCATAACTCCACACAGATTTCTCAACATAAAAGTCTATTATAGGAAGCTCACTAGGAAATGGAGAGGTTTTTACTAGACACTACATCTCAACTCACGAAGTGTGTCCACCTCAAGATTTCCCCTTTTTGCTCAACTTGACATAATACAAATCTTAGAAGAGTGTGTGTGTACATGTGCACACCTTGCATATAAGCATCATTTCATCTTCATCAAGTTCTACTCATACTTTAACCTTGATTCATCAAGCTACACACTCTACATACTTCTCATAATCATATACTTTATTTAGACATAAACTAGGTCAAACATGCAATTCAAGCTACATCAACACAACATAAGACCCATTTCCAATATATCTTCATTTCACATATTAGACCTTCAAGGTCACATACTCAAACCATACTAAGTAACATCAAGTTCATCAATTAGCACCGCCACCCATAAGGTGGACCATACCACTCAACTAGCAATTCATAATAAGAACTATACAATGAGAGCAACTCGTCAACAAATCAAACCATCATTACCCATAAGCAATTTATCAATATTTCACCATATGAAGGCCCTTAGGGCAGTAGCTACTCCAACATGACATACACAAGAAGACCCAAGTTCATACCTTACTCAAATCATGCTCACATAACCCATTTTCATGCCAAAAGTTGAAGTATGCATATACAGGAGTTTCATGGAGTTTTAACATCAAAACCATCTATTCAAACCAAGATAAATACATTTAAACCATTAAAACTTAGTTACAAGAAGACCCATAATAGAAATCAAAGTTTAGAAGAAGTTGAGTTTAAAACCCCTTTTGAAAACCATTTTGGAAGTTGGCTTCTTGAATGGAAAGGTATTCAAGAATGGATACCATACCTTTAGGAGAAAGAAACCCACGAATTTGATGAAGAAACAAGTCTCAATCCGTCCTCCTATCCTTCCTTGACTTCTAGCATCCAAGAGAGTTTAGAGAGTTTTCTTGAGAGAAAGAGAGAGTTGGATCTTGAAGAGAAAAGGGGGCTCTTCTCTAGGTTTAGGGTGTAAGAGAGTCTTATAAGGCTTGGGGTGTATTTACATAAAACACCCTAAGCTGGCAGACTTTAAATCATGCACTGGCAGGCTTCGTCGACGAGACCTCCTCGACGGACCATCACGTCCACCACGGACCGTCACGTGGTTCCGTCGAGGAACACTTGGCTTCTAAATGGAGCCTGTCCCAATTTCACTCTCTGTCACCCACGACTTCTTGGCTCGATGGACCGTCCTGAGTACGACGGACCGTCCTGAGTATGACGGACCGTCCTGAGTACGACGGACCGTCGCCATGGCCGTCGTGAGCTACTGATGGGCAGACTTGCCCAAGTCCTGGGGCCCTTCATCTAGAGTCCTTGGGGTCCTAGGTGAGGTCGTGCCCAGACGTCAAACCCCTAAACTAAGTCGTCTAGGTCTAGGGAACATCCGACGCATGTTTCAAGTAAAACGAACACATAAAACTTATCCAAACTTGCCAAGACATACAAGTACATTCTAAGGCATACCATCCGAACGTCATGGACGTTTTGGGTTGATTGAACTCCAAACTTAACCAAACTTTGCACACTGCCTAAGGACACCAAACTAACTCCGTTTAACTTAAAATTAACTCAAGAAACAACCATGAGGCTCTAGTTCAGCTTAGTTCATTTTGGGACGTTATATTCTCCCCCACTTGGAATAACATTCGTCCTCGAATGACACTTAAATTTTAAGAACAACAAGGACTTCACTTAGCATCATATAATACACTTAGATCATGATCAAAACATCAACAATCAAAGTATCCATTAGCAAGGAGCATCATTTCACACTTTCAACACTTATCAACACAAACTACTTTTGCCAAACTTCACAAAGTCAAAACTCAACCTTAAACTTCTTTTATGGAGGAACTACCTTCTCCAACATTAAACATGCTCATATACAACAATTTTTGCACATAATTAAACTTCAATTAAGGCAAGGGAAATTTTTCTCAAATTGCAAATTTTTCACAGTGAACATTCACTGTAACATTGTCAATTATACAAAACTTTCAAAATTCCACTTTTTGAGCAATTTATCAAGATGACATGATCATATGAACTATAAAACCACATAAGCTCATTCCATAACACCTTGAAACCATAATTCATGAAAACAAAATGCAATTTCCAAAATTTGGACTTACTTATAGTGAATTCAAAACTTCGATGTGCGACATGCTTTAAAATTTCCATAATGCACCTTTCAAGAAACTTTAACAAGATGACATGACAATATGAGAGACAAGACTATCTTAACTTACTCCAAAGAGACTTGACAAGTTTCACTAAGTGCAATGTGAGAGTAGCATCCCCTACTAGCACTCCCACTTAGTGACCCTTGAGGATTCTCTTGGACTAAGTACATTTCATGCTATTTTAGTTAACTCATTCTCCCCCACTTGGAATAAATCCATCTTCAAGGACTCATACTTCAAAGCGCCATTATGTCCCTCACAAGGTAGGAACTCTTACTACTTCTAACTCATGCACATCAAGTCTAAACATCAACCTTACAAGTTAAGCATAACACTTCCCTTTTTGGATTCAAGCCTATACAAACTCTCTTAAACATCACCTCATTTAACACTTAGGCACCACTTAACTCAACCTCATGGAACAAAACTTGCTCACTAGATATTCCTACCACATTTTCCATCTTAGTGTAAGCCTACACCACAACATCTACCAATCACAAGAACAACTATGAAACATTAGTCACACAAGAGAATTGCCTTTAACTTCTATAAAATCCCCTCATTCTTTCAACTTCCTCAAATTTACACCTTAAAGCATTTCCACCATCATTGAACATAATCACAAAATAACTCATTTGTCCTGAAAGGCACTTTATTAAATCCTTATAACTCTTACCATGCTTAGAACTAAATCCCCATAAAGTTTCTCACCTCTACACTTCTAATCTCATAAATCACACCTAGCTATAATTGACATCACATCACAATTCTTAAATCTTACCTTCATATTTACTCTTCTAGCCACAAAACCATCATATAATCAAAACTCACTCTCCCTCAACTTAGAAACATCTCCCTTCCAAGCAATCACATCTAGAAACCACCGGCAAAGGAGAGAAGAGAGAGATCTTATCGAATTAAGTTCTATGGCACGATTCAAGAGTAATGAAGAAAGTGAAACTTCTAGCATCCTATAGCCTTTTGTCCATTGATGTGTCGCGACTCACACCAATGACCAAGATACTACTAGATGTGGCTTGTGAGACTTTTAGACCTTAAACTATTTCCCAAAACCTTATGCTCTGATACCAAGTCTTGTCACGACCCGAAAGCACCCCCTAGAAGTTAGGGAAAACCTTCGAATCGTAACCGGCGTACTTGACCCCTTTGGGGTCTCGTACAATCCCTCTAACTCGCATTCATAACATAAAGCATGAAAAGTAGTGCGGAATTAAAACTTTTCACGATAATAATAAATAAAGGAGTCTTTTCATAAATACTAGGAAATCTTATCGTCACAAGCCAACTTAAAGACACAACTTAGAACCTTAGGGACACGCCCCTTTACAATAGAATAAATACATTTTTAAGTCTTAATAAGGAAACTAAGAAACATAAAAACTATGTCCTCGAATATATGAGGACATACCCAAGTCTTGAGAGATAGAATTCCCAAGCTTCAACTTCGATCCTCCAAAGGCTTCCAACCTATACTCATAAGGTATAAAAAGTATGGGGTTAGTACAACAATGTACTAAGTATGGCATATGCAAAAACATGCAAAAAGGGACATTTTAGTAAAGATAGCTTTTTATGCAATTCAAATATAACCTTCATGAATCTAGAAGCAAACCCACATAAGAATCAACAATTTAACACTTTATGGCTATCTTACCAAACTTAAAGTAAACAAAAGGAACATTTCAATTAACTTTGCTAAACTTGCAATAAAATTGAATAAAGCATCATAGTGAACATTTTGAATTCTTACCATGAAGACCTTACAGTGAAAGGCACGGTCCAAGTCATATGAACCCTTTTTCTTTGAAGTTTCCCTAACCCAAGGTTATTCTAAGACTCCCTAAGGTGAGCCAAGAAGGGACTCTCATTACACCTCCCTTCAAAACACACCAAAGCGACCCTTAAAACTACTTAATCTTAGGCTTACTTCGTTAGAAATCAAATCCACGCCCTTGGCTAACATATGCCAAACACTCATGGAAATATAGGTCATACCAAGTGCAATGTGAGAGTAGCATCCCATACTACCACTCCCACTTAGTACTCCTAATGGATCCCATTTACTCAAGTACTCCACAATAATCCTCCATAACACTACACCATAGTACTCATTCACACGGATTTCATGAAGGTACTCTTCTCCCATAGTAGGTATAGGTCACACCGAGTGCAATGTGAGAATATCATCCCATACTACTACTCCCACTCAATGCTCCTACTTGGTAACTAATGTGGATTGAGCACTTCACGACATACATACACAATTTCAACAATACACAAGATAATTAGTTT